>JANSTP010113342.1:0-12997 GCA_025330745.1 Cladonema radiatum | reverse complement strand
AGTATAATATTTGATAAAACGATTGATATCTAAACATTAACTTTATTTTAAAATCAGTTAGTAACTTATCAGTATTTCTAGTATTTCACCCATCTAGTGCTCTCTATCGGGCGCCAAAAAGGCAAAAAATCACTAAAAATATGTAATAGCTATATCCCAAAACGTACCGCTTATATCAGATTAAAAGTAGTAATTATGATTTTCTACAGAAACATTGTAATTTTATTGATTTGATTAGTTTAAAAGGCGATGACGTCATCAAAACACGGCAAAACACCAATTTTCAAAAAATGGTGACTTTGGGGCAACAGTGGCAACATTTTCGATGTTCATGATGTGATACGAATGTCGACATATATTAGTGACGTCATAGTCTACCATCTTGAGACGTTTCATCACATAGTTGTTGAATTATCATTCAAACTATTTATAATGGTCAAAAAATGCTACACTTACGTCCAAAAGAGAGGGCATATTGTCAGATGAGAGGGTCATAGATTCAGTCAAATTTTAACTAAAAATTACTCATTCAAATTTTAGAGACACAAAGAAAATTTCCGGTCAATTTGCTTTTGCAGTTTTACAGAAGAAAAAATTTTCAATTTTGGTAGGAGATAAAATGACCCCCTCCTCCAACCAGACTAGGGTCAAGGAGTACTTAGTCTCGAAAATTGCTTTTCGTAAAAACCTGTTTTATAAGCAACTTGGATGCAGAATCGAAAGTTTACAAAAGTTTGGAATTGGAAAAATGGAACTAATATTTGTTAAGAAGCGTTTTTGCAGGCGGTCACTATTAAATTACTGCTAAGTGATGATTTTTTCAAAGTTACTTGGGCGTTAAAGAATATTGGTAGAAATCTCTGAGAAACGTCTTTTCACCCTATACTATTTGAGTAGCAGCTGAAACTGAACCAAAAAATTTTTTTTACTGCCGTTTGCACCATTTTACTACCAAAATAAAGTACTATTTTATCATTAAGAGTAACAGTAGATTTGTGGCGAAAAATAAATGTTTACCAAAATAGTCCCAAAACAGACCTAGAACGAGAAATGACGTCATCATATCACGTGGTCTCTAAAAAATTGTTAAAAAAATTTACCTAGACTCAAATTTGTTGTGTTAATATGGGTATTCGACTCTTGAAGTAAAATTTTGGTTGCACAGCAACATTATATTGTTTCAATCATTTCCCTATACGAGTGTTGTAAACAAGGCAGTATTGTAAAGCCTAAAAACAAACTTGCTGATTTTTCTTCAAAACTGCAGGGGCTACACCTGGGAACTTTTTTGAATTTTGTTTCCTTTTGATTGTACTAGCAAAATAAATCTTAAAAAAGTAGTTCTGACAACCAGGTCACGAAAAGTTAAAAAAGCTGAGGCTGGCCAACAGTCTAAATATTGCTGTTTTCTACAAAAGTAATCATACTTTCTTTCGTATTCTGGGGTTTGTATAAAAATATGGGTTCCATCAATTACAACTACAACTTGCGGGATCTTGCAGTTACAGCTTTCCTTAAACGATGCAATGGCTACAGCAGTTTCTATCGCATTTTTAGGAAATTTTATATGCTCGTGAGACCTTCTGACCATTTCCTTCGTAAAATCTGTTGTTAATTTTACAGCATTGGATTTTCAAACCGTAAACGTTTTTAGCAATCGTTGAATAAGCGTTTCCTGTCGCTAAACGCCATACTGCAACAGTGACACGTTTTTCTATCGGGATACCTTTTAGTAAGTTCGTATCTTGTCGTCCCAATCTTTCTTTCACTAGGTACACTAGATTTTCAACGTTGCACTACTCATGGGAAAGTCTTGTCGCCACCTTTCTTGATTACCTGGAGAGTGCCTATTATTCCACATTGATTCGAAACATTTCTCCTCCCTTTCGAATTACCACACAGAGCGTTGGTTTTTGTGCAGATTGAAGTTTTAATTATAATTTTTGGTGAAAATACATTTTTTCTCTTTTTCATGCTAATTCTTTCCACATAATTGAAAATATTCAATAGCCGTTGCCTTTTTCGATGAGCTCGTTTTTTCGAATCAGTTTATAAGCTGCTAAAAGTAGTATATTCAAAGCCCTTCAAAGTATATTCAAAGACATTTCTCGATTTGAAATATTATGAAGCAAAAGGTTTTTTTCTCCCTCTTAATGTTCAGTTTAGGAAATTTTTTCATTTTTTTTTATCGTTTTCGACATGTGCTATAATTAAGCAGCCTGGCTATATTTAAGTTGAACAGTGTAATGGCAACAATAATGAAATATCTCAAACTGGGACATAAAATTCAAATTGACATGACCAATCAATAAAATAAACAAAATATTTTTTATGCATCATCATCAAAGTGTTGCCATATCAATAAATATAAACTAACCAATCAAAAAGAAGATTTATTACGTCATTTTTACTTTTTACATCATTTATTGATAACACTATATTGCTGTAAATTTAAAACGTCAATTATATTGTTAGCTACCTGGCGATTGCTTATGCATGAAACTTTAAGCAGTAGCTTTTAACTGGCTTTTTTTATCTTCACATTTTCATTGTCATTCGCGTTTTGTTGCTCAAAAAAAAAAGCTTTCCATCGCATGCGTTTGATAAGCTTCTCAGTTTTTTCTATCAATTTGAAAATGTAAGTGTCCTCATATAGAAGAGGAATATTTTTCACGGAATACCAAAAATCAATGGGCTCCATATTTAAGAAAAATAAGGTATATATTAAGAGTGCACAACATTTTTAAAATTGCTTGGAGCTATTTATATATATTACAAAGAGGTAATACAATTATCTTATAAGAGTGCACAATATTCGAAGACAATGGTGCAATTAATATTATTAAGAAATTCAATATATTTTGAACAGCCCTACACTGTGTTTCACGCTGAGCAAGGAGATGTTAACTCAATGATCATCAAAGGTGAAATGATGAAACACGTAAAATCTTGTGTCAATCCATTCAAGGATCCTTAGCCAATGAAGTTTACTTTCCGTTGTATCCTATTCTATACGTCTGTTGCTCTTTTGATGCGGTTTAGCAGGGAGGAGCCAAGTTTCTCTCACTTCGCCGTGTTGTAACCGCTAGTAGTAGGTGAGTGAGCTTTCGTGATTGGTGAGATGTCATCAAATTTCCATTTGAATTCTTTGAGAGTGTCCACGAACTCGTTTGTGTTGTCTAGTTTTGTGATTTGGTCGTCTGGAGGTTCCCCTTTCGGTGGTTATGGTGGTGGCGATTGTGATGGCGGTTGATTAATTTCTTCTTGAGTTTTTGTCGGAGATGATGATTGAGATGGTGATAGAGAAGACTAATTTTCTATATTAATTCTTTCATTCTGTTGGACTTCTGTTTTCTCTTTTTTGTATTTTTTCTTTTGTCATTTTTATGATTTTTTGTTTTTTCCTTGGTTGGTGTCAATTACTTCGGATGGTTTCACCATTGGTAAGAATGGATAATAACCGAGTCCATTGCGTTTGTTTTTCTGTTTTGATTTTTCCATATGTTGTGTTTGCTACTGCTCTGTATTGATCAAGATGACCAATGATGATTTTGTTGCTGATGGTGTCGTCGATGTTGGTGGTTATGAGGATGGGTTTGAAATGAATCACTATTGAATAATGTTGCAGAAATTCTTTGTGTTGTTCATGGGTTTTGTTGTCTGCGAAACGGATGTTCCAATAGTTGTGATCGTCTATCCAAATGGCGAGGATGTCTTTTTCTGGGATACTCTGTAATTTCGCCAAACTTTCGTGGGTACGCTTGATTTGTTGATCTAACTCTACGAACGCAAAGCAGTCGTTTTGAATGTAGAGTTCCGGATATTCTACTATGAAGAAACAAACGCTATCTTCTACGAGTTCGATTTCTACTTCAGTGGATATTGTTGTTGTCGATTTTGATAATGTTGAAATTGATGTTTGATAATTGATAGTTAATACTTCTCAATTAATGATTAATACTTGATACTTCTCAATCTTGTTACAGGTACCTTAAGTGTACAAATTTTCGCGGGGAGAAATTTTGGCGAATTTTGCGAATTTTGCCTAAAATCGCGAAATTAAATCCTCACGAAGTATTTCTAAACGGCCCAGTTGCGAAAATCAATCCTCGCAATATTTTTCTTTTGCAAATGAATGTTGCAACTGAATAAGGTTACCTCATTTTTGTTTAAGTTTGTGTGTTTATATTGCAACACAAAGCAATGGATTCTTTCTTTTGTAAATTTTTCATTAAGTTTAGGTCTTTTCGACTTTCACGAACATAAATCTTCGCAAAAATTCTTAAAAGACGAAACTCGCGATAATAAATATTCGCAAAATGCGAATTTTTTGGGCTCGCAAAAATAAATCCTCGTGAAAATTTGTACACTTAGGGTAAGTGGCCGAACAAAACAAAATTATGAAAATCTATGTCTTCACAATTGATATAGGAAAATCAAATTTTTATTTTTGATGGATTTTAAGCTTGTTTTGTTAAAGGTTTTAAAGAATTATCATTTAAAAAGGTTTTGAAAGGCCACAATATAAAAATTAGCCACGTAAAAGCCTTAGAGGAGCTCCCTTGAAATTGTAGATTTAAGGAGAACTGCCGTTTGGATGGGCGTTGCAGAGTGTCAAACATTATCTACAGGGCTGATGTGTCTGCAGATAACTTTGATACAAAAACATACTTCAGACTTGTTGGAACAACATGCAACTGAGTTATCGAAATATGTATGGGACCTAAAAACGGATAAAGTAGATCATACCATCAATTGGTCAATTGAGAGAAAGAGTTCTGGTTATAACCTAGTCACTAAAACATGTACTTTATGCTTAAGTGAAAAGCTTATCATTTGCAAATTTAATCATAAAAAGAACCTTTTAAATCAGCGATCAGAATTGGTGTCTAATTGTAGGCACAAATCGAAATTCTTATTAAAATCTCCTAAAAAATCTTTTTAAATGAAAATTCTTAAAAACCCTTAACAACATAAGCTTAGATCCATCAAAAATAAAACTTTGAATTTCCTATATAAATTTTCGAAAAAATATTTGTATGTTCTGTTATAAACTGTTCTTTCTCGTATTTTCGAGAAAATAGCTAAAACAGATATAGACTGATAATTTCCTATAATTTCCAGAATGAATCTCCAGACTTGTAGAGAGGAATAACTTTAGATATTTTTAATTTTTCAAGGAAAATGCCTTCGTTCAAAGATTTTTCAAAGATTTTACATAATATGATACTAATAAACGGGTAGCTATCAATAATAATGTTGCAAGCAAAACTGTCATATCCTGCAGCTTTATATGTTTTTAAAGACTTAAAACCTATGTCGAATTCTTCAATAGAAAGCTCATTGTTTTCAAATAGCTTAGCTCCTGGTATTAAAAATTCTTGAAAAGACATTTCGGCCCTTGGTACTATAGAAACTAATGATTTGCCAACTTTTGTAAAGAAGGAATTAATACTATGCTATTTTTGTAGGGTCATAGGACTGCCCCGTATTTCTATTTGTAGCATATATAGGTAGCTGTATCCAGAATGAATATTTTTTTTCCAACTTATTTCCTTCACAATCCTCTACTTTTTTTTCGAATCATGTTTTTCTATTAATCAAGTTCACATAATGATTTTTTCATGTATTTAATGTAGAGCTTTTGCTTTTTTCTTGAAAACTTTTTGAAGCTTTTGGTAAACCAAGGTGTTTGTAAATCCTTTATACGTTTGTTTACAACATGTAATGGAAAAGGTTTGTTATAGAGTAAATCAGAAATGCTAAAATAAATATTGTAAGCTTCATTTCTATCACATGGGTGTTCTACATAAGACTAGCCTTTCTTTCCTAAATCCTTAAAGGTAACGCACGCTTCAGAAAAATATTTCTCACATCAATTCAAATGAGCATTGGGATTCGTAATTTAATGAGGAAATTTCTTTTTTCTGTTTATAAAAGCCACAGGAAGCACCTTTATTTTTTTCGATATCTAACATGGCAGAACTTTTCGTTTGCATTTGAAAATAATTTAATATGCAAAAAATTATTGATGTCATTCCATTCCCAACCAGGACTATACTGCTAAAAAATACCATAGATACCGACTCTGTTTACATTATTAAAAACATTATTAAAAACACATGCGTACTTAATTAGGCGTTTGTTAATTCTTGCAGTTATCGAAACAATAATCATCTATCGCTTTGTTAGTTAACTATTTTCTGGTCATAATATTTTATCAAATAACACTAATGTCCGTTTTTGGAATGCATCTCTGATTTATAACAATTTTTACAAGAAAAATTTTCGGCAAGGTAATCAGGAAGAGCAGCGAGCAGCTGATTTGAGAAAACGAAAATTCAAAATCTTAGCCCTTTATTACAGATTTATCAATTTTTATGCTTACATAGCATCATCTTTTCAGTGAAAATAAAGGCTATTTATTCTCTCCTTGTGGGAATTGTGTTCATTTTGTTTTCATACTGAAAATCGCTTTTCTTTTCTTTCATTTTCTGAAAAGTTAAATGCCACAGCAATTGGAAAGTGCTCTGATGTAGAAGTTTTTATTTTAGCTTTAGACATTTTTTATTATCAATATCATTTGTGAAAGCATTATCGATGAGAAGTAGAAGTGGTTACCTTAGTCTGTTTATTACGGAAATACAACTATTTGATAGTACCTCATCATAACGAAGTTCAACTGCTTTATAGCTCAGAAAATGCAGATCAATGTATTAATATCACCAAGTGTATGAACAGATTTCTTCTCTAGGTTTACTACTTGAAAAATATTCGTCAAGTATCCTGAGAATGCATCAATTTTACCCTTAAGTTGCCCATAACAACATGAAACAATATTATTCTGGTGCTTTTATTTACGACTTCTATTGTAAGAATCTCTCTGTAGTTATCAGAAAAAGTTTGCCTCTTATAGGTGTATATGATAACCCCTCCTCCGCGTTTGATGATATGACATTCGAGATGAATGGCATTGTAATATTGTAACTGAAAGGCAGAATTTTGCAGAAAAACTTTTTCAGAAAAACTTTGAATTGTTTTATGAACTTCTGTTATTGAGTTGCAAGTTCCTTAAATGCCTATATTGTCTGCATATTGTAATATTTCTGTGTTATCATCTAGTGACAAATCGTTGGCGTATAAGAAAAATATGATGAGAGAAAGAAGACAACCTTAAGAAACACCATGATGAACTCTATTCAACGCAGACTTTTTTGAAATTCCTGTCGCTGGGGGCCTGAGCACTCCTTAAATCACGTAGTAAAAAAGCAAGTCAAGTAAAACTTTGTACACTTACTATTCAATCCCTTCTGAACACTGCTGCATAGTTTTCGTGAAGATGACGTCCACAACAAAGTGATGAAATCATCATTTTTAAAGTGCAGTCCTTGATTTTTGGTGTTTTTCACATTCTTCTTATTGCTTCCTTCCAACAGAAGTTGTCATATGGAGATTGTCATTGTACCTGAATCATAATGTCATAAGTTGGAAATTTTTAATTTTAAAAGATTTAGGCTGAAAAGTTCCTTAAAGTTCTGAAAAATTGCTTAAATTGCAAATTTTTATTAAGAGCGTACGTACGCCCTATTAATATTTGACACACATTTTTCTCTCTTAAATTCAGGAATTTTGAAAATATCATGTTAAGTGGCGGAAATGAGGAAATGAAAAAGTGGTTTTTTCTGTATAAATACTTGACCTTTTAAATAAATTTAAAACAATTTAAACTTGTATGCAAATTATGTCCAGATGTTTTTGCTTTTTTCTGATTTCATCCACTAACTCTCAAGATATCTGATTTTTTCCCAATACCCTAATTCTGTGATTTCCTAGTACTGTGCTGTAAAGATGAATAGATATCTCTTTTCTTAAACGTAGATGAACAACATATTTATATTCACCTGAAAGCCAAGTGATTTGTGCAACTGATGATATATAACTTGCTGCTCAAATCAGCTTACATGAGAAAAACAGAAGGTTGTTTCTTTTGAATTTGACTTTTTAAATTGCCAAAAATAAAGTTTTCCACACAATATCTTCACTTTGGCTGTGCAACAGAACAAGAAATGTTCAGGAGATATGCACTATTTATTTGAATTGAGTGCTAGGTAGCTATTTTTGCAAGTTATCCTTTAAATGTTATTAATCGGGGCATGTTTTGAGTGTCCCTGAAATGAATTTTTCAAGTTCTTAAAACAAGAAAACCAAAACAGAGTATCACGTAAGTAAAAAAAAAACAATGATTTTCCACGGTTATACAATATTTGTTTGGATCTTTTGATGACAACTATGGAAACAGCAGCAGAAGACGATGGAAACAGACTATGATGGAAGTCGCCAAAAAAGTCGCCTGTTTTTTTTTGGTATCGACTTAATTTGTTTTTAATATTTTAGAGATTGACTGAGCTAGCTAGATACATATATATGAGAGCTATCTAATTTATTTAAGCTTTGTTTTCATCCAAATGCAGATGTATTTGTGGAAAAAGAAACATATTGATTCTAAGTCTAACCAGAGCACTTCAGCAGTAGATAGGTTTATAGTTCAGTAGTTAGCCCTGAACTAAATGGTTCGTTAGTTGGTTAGCTAGTTGGATATAGATATTCAACAACAGAATTAAGGAAGATGTATATATCGCTAGTCTAACTATAAGGTTTTAAAATCAAAGTCCAGTGTCTGATGTGGCAGCCCAGATTTTTTTCTAAGTGGGCTTTATGTTGCACTTAAACTTTTTAGAAAGAGACACTGCTGTGCTGTTTCAGCTCATCCAGCTATTAGATAATAATGTTAGTAAAATGCTGAATGGGTTGGGTTTCTATAATAATTTCACAAATGCTCAATTTTATGTTTCCGTCAGTAAAGTACAAGTGAACAATTCTCATACTCTGTTACTCTTGAAGTGTGTTTATTTTTGAATAGTTGAAGTCTTCCTCGTTTGTAATACTACCATGGTATTATGCATTGCTTGTTGCTCCTCGTAAACCTTTAGACACTGCAAAACAAATCATTAAAATTCTTCTTTTATTTCACAAGTAGTTTAGAAATAAAGATGAACTTTTTCAATGGGCAATATCAAAGTAATGGTAAAAGGCCAGTCTGGAAAAAAGAATCCATCTTATGCGAGATAACTCGGGAGCGACAGGACACATGTTTAGTGACACAGGAGCAGAATCTTTTGAAAATTATTTGAAAAGCCATCAAATTTTAGAAGAAGTTCTAAATATTTCCTTTCATATGGAGCGGTTTTAGGAAAAATTGTGGAGCCCTCAGGAGCACCCAACGCATAGTTTTCCGAACTGGGTAAAAAGGTAGCATAGTACTAAATACTGAATTGTTATTAATTAATACTCATTTAATGAAGACTTATATAAGTTTTGGTTTTTACCGAAAGTAGAGAAGCTGGTCTAGCGTTTTGGCAAGGCCATTGAGCTCATAATATTATTTACTTGAAGTGTAGTTGCTTCGAGACCAGTCCGCGACATATTTTATCTAAACGTTTTTCTTCCAAATTCTTAGAGATGATTCACATGTTCTTCTAGACGTTTTTGACAAGGCCAAATTTAAAAACAATTAAAGAAGACACATTTTCACATTGAAATTTCAAAGAAATATGATAAATCTGGCAAAATCAAAAAAACCCTTCTTTGATTGTTTGGCCTAGGATAAACCATAGTCACAAGATACGGACTGATTGTTTGTTCAGAGCCTCATACTTTCAGGAAGTGTCATACTTAAAAACAACTTCAGCTCAAATTAAAGACTTCATTGTTATAAAACAATCTTTTTACAGAATCCAAAAATCTTTTCTCTCATAAAATGGTGGTATTTGTTTTTGATGAAAATTTAAAGGTAAAAAAAAATTTTTAAGATGAAACAAAAATGCTGACATGCAAAATCTCAATATCTCAGCTTCTGTAATATTTTATGAAACAAAATTTTCAGGGAATTTTCTTACTTATATGCTCTTCACAAAAATTAATAAATTAATTTCAGAATTTGAAACTGTTACTCGTACCAGTATTCCTTTAAATTTATTGCTGACATGGCAATAAATGGGAATGGAAAAATTTCTGGGCAATAATTTTTTGTTTTTGAGAAGATATAATGGCCCTGATTTCAATTGTGTTTGTCTCAACCACAGAGAAAGCACGGTTCTTGTGATTTTATGAGCAGGCATGATTTCAAAAAGGGTCTGGAAATAGACACCCAGGTACATATCCCAAAAAAATACAATTAAATTTTTTCCAGTATGTGTCAACAAAGGATTTTTTATTGAAAATTTCATGAAACGATGTGTTATAGCTATCCATTTTATTTCATGAAACGATATCCATTTTTGTGATTTCTCAGAATACTGGATTCATTTTGATGACATCACAACTAAGCATATTTTCCATTAATATTTAAAACTTCAACTCTAAATATTTCAAGAACGAACATATATTTTTTCATTCTGTAAAAAGATTCTTTAAACATACAAGAAGCTCTTCCAATTGACCCGAACTTTGAAAAAATGAATTTAAGTATGACACCCCTTTTAAACTGAGTTCTTACATATGCTTTACGTGGAGAAAGTTTTGAGGGGAGAAAGCCATTTTCTCAAAAGTGAGTCTCCGCGAAAAGGACTGAAACGCAGATTTGGGAAAGATTATACCATACGAAATGGCCTAGAGAGTCGTTCGCGAAAAATAAATTGCATATTTTTGTAAATGAAGAATTTCTGTTACATGAAGAACTTATGTTTGATGTATACAAATCTCTGCTTTATTTATCAAAATTCCAAATAGAGAATACTAGTTCACAAAAACCGAAAATCGCAAATGTCTGTTCCATGCAAATTTTGTTTTTCCAATCATACATGAAAATTTGTTTCACACAAATTATATTAAATCGCTGATTCTTGAAAGTAAATCCCTAAAATTTTGCGTTTTTCCTCGCAAATCTTTCTCCCTGCGAAACTTTCTCCCTATAAAGTAGTTACTCAAACAATTTGACACATCAAATTTTAATTTTAGAAAGATGCTACAATTGACCCTCGTTTTAGCGAACCCTGAGGGAACTGAGCAATTTAGTTCGCTATAATGAGGGAACTTTTTAAAAATGGGTTTAAAATTGATCTATTCACAATTTTCTAGTACTGCTGAGTTTAATAATTATAAAGAGTTACATGAACAGTTACATAAAGAATCAAAGTCTATGCAAGAAATTTTCAATGGTTGTTTGTTGCTTTTTCAATTCTTGACATTTATCGTATACTAGATTGAACTGCTCCAGATACCTTCTCATATTAAATGCTACCTCTTCCACCTCAAAACAGCTGCATTTCTGAAGTAATTTCACAGCTATGTATATTTCTGATCGGGACAGTTTATTTGGAGGTTCGATTTCCACTATGTTCTCTTCAGCATTGTAAGTAACGTCATCTACGTTTGGGGTTTCCCTGTAATGACCTATAATCTCTTCGTCGTCAATGAGTAGACTCTGTTACAACTAGATTTTCATCAGTGTCAGTATAATCTTCTGCAGTTGTTCCATCAGGAACCAATGATTGGTCAAGTAATCGCAGCTCATCCAAATCGGATTGGAGTGATTTAAATGGATCATCTTTTTCTTCTACTGCATCTGCTTGGGCATCCTTGGAAATTCCTCCGGGTTTAAAACAATTTTGAACTGTATCCTTGGTAACTCGGTTCCATGCTTGCACAAGGGATTTCATGGCCTCTAAAATGGTACATTTTTGGTAATTCTTGACCACTTTCAATGCGATTGATGTATAATTTAACAACAGCGGACCTATACTTCGCCTTTAATGGTCTAATCACTCCCTGGTCCATTGACTGTAATTTAGAGGTTGTATTAAGAGGAAGGAAAATCGACTCTACTACTTGGAGTCCCTCGACATGAGGGTGCGTAGGACAACTATCAACTATCATTGCAATTTTCCTTTCTTCTTTGATCATTTTTTTGTCCATTTCTGTAAGCCAGCGTGTGAAAATATCACTATCTTTCCAACTTTTTGCTGGATTCGTGTACTTACATGGCAATGATTTGATGTGCTCAAAGCAATGAGGTATAGCACTTTTTCTGGTAAAAAACATGGGAACTTTTTCTTCCAATGCATTCGAAGCAGCAAGACCAGTGAGTTAAACTTTACTTGATTTTCCTACAAAATACAAAAATAGTTTACGTTAAAAGAAGACCCTCTAGTGCCTTTTTCTTGCCTTAAAGAATTCGAACAGTATTCCAACAACACAGAATTTTATTTCAAAGCATAAATACGGTTTAAACTGACAACGGAACAGTGGCAATAGTTTCTTTAAAATGAATGAACAGAAAATAATTTCAATTATTATTGTGCAAAATGAGCATCCAATAATAAAGTTGGAAGAATATAGACTGACCAGTCATGTAAAGGGATATCATGAACGCAAAGGCATCTGGAAACCAGAGCTCAAGAAACAAGCTCAATGTGCTCAAGACAAGAAGAGAACCAGAAAACAAAACCGATAAAGTCGCAGTGGCAGTGATGAAAGAGAAAGACCTGGTAATTGGCCACTTAAGGTTACGCTAAACAGTTCATAACAATTTTTTTCAAAAAAAAATTTTTTTGTCCAAATATTTCAATTTGCTAATTTTATTAGCATTTGTAAAAGGAAAATGCCGAAAGAAAATGTTAAGGGCCATTTTACAGGGCCATTTCCCATAATTAATAATCCCAGTTCTGTAAAATAAAAACTTCGTAACACTCATTTCACTAACTAAAGAATTTCTTCGTTTATTGTTCTTTTATGAAACAAACATATAAAAAATTACTGACGTCATTTAATTAGCATCACGCAATCGCAATCTTCAATTTTAAAGAACAGTTTTAGAATATTTATAAAAACGTTATGTAAAATCCTAAACCTTTGATACTTTAACGAGTGAAAAGTCCCCTATGATTGGTTGAAATAAAACAAAGTTGATTGTTTCGTAATCTAATACAACCAATGAATA
>JANSTP010113341.1:0-23339 GCA_025330745.1 Cladonema radiatum | reverse complement strand
CTAAAAAATTCCTTCCTTCCCTGCAGGTTTTGATAAAAATTTATTTTTTTCTTATAAAAAGTTCCTTCCTTCCCTGAAGATTTTGATAAAAAAAGTTTTTTTTTCTAAAAAAATTTCCTTCCTTCCCTGAAGATTTTGATAAAAAAAGTTTTTTTTTTGTTTTTTTTGTTTTTTTTCTCTAAAAAGTTCCTTCCTTCCCTGCCGATTTTGAGAAAAAAATAATTTTTTTTTCTTAAAAGTTCCTTCCTTCCTTGAAGATTTTGAGAAAAAAAATATTTTTTTTTACAAAAAATTCCTTCCTTCCCTGCAGATTTTGAGAAAAATTTTTTATTTTTTTATAAAAAATTCCTTCCTTCCCTGAAGATTTTGATTAAAAAAATAATTTTTTTTTGAACTAAAAAATTCCTTCCTTCCTTGAAGATTTTGAGAAAAGTTTATTTTTTTCTTATAAAAAATTCCTACCTTCCCTGAAGACTTTGAGGAAAAAAAATATTTTTTTTAACTAAAAATTTCCTTCCTTCCGTGAAGATTTTGAGAACATTTTTTTTCTAAAAAAAATTCCTTCTTTGCTTGAATATTTTTATTAAAAAAAGAATTTGTTTTGTCAAAAATTCGTACGTTAATTGCAAAATATCACGCAACTGCAGTACTGAAAAAGTCGTATATTAATTACAAAATTTCACGCATTTCGTTCAGCGTCAGTATGAAGTGCTTCCCTTAAAGGGATTCTGAGGTGAAAATATAAGTTTGTTTCATATGAAAGACAAGAAAAAATGACGAACACCAGTTTTGATTTCATCTCAATTCGACTTTTGCTCCTCAAGTTATTTGAGTAATATAAATGAGTAATAAAAATAATAATTGAGTAATAAAAATACTAAAGAATTTACTATTTAGTGTAGAGAGAAAGTACCTTAATCTTGAATTTTGAATATCTCAGGTTATAATATAATTCCATGCATGAAAATTTATACACAACTTGACACATTAAGGAAAATTCAATTACAAAAAAATTTTTCAAAAATAATTTTTTCTTAGTTCCAGGCCTTTTTTTCAATATCTATCCATCCAAGCTTTTTTTCAACAAATAAATTCTTATTTTGAGCTTGGAATCTTTCGAAAAACTTTAAAAATAAAAAAAAAATTGAAAAGATATTTCCTTTCCAAAAACTCTAAAGGGTCTTGACTTTCAAAGGGGTCCTGGAACTAGTGACCCAAAGCTTATTTATCCAAAATTTATTGCAGAAGAGGTGTAATACACATCTACTATCTATATGAAAGTTTTTAATTCGATTGCACTATTTCAACCTGAGATATTTAAAATTTAAGGTTGGAACAATTTTTCTATACACTAAATTCTTAAACATTTTAGGGAAATTCCCAAAGTGGCAAATCTTTTCGATCAAATATCTTGAGAATGAAAAGTCAGATTGAGATGAAATAAAAACTGCTGTTCATCATTTTTTCTCCTCTTTCATAGGAACCCAACTTATATTTTCATCTCGGAATCCCTTTAAATCCCTTTGGCGCTCAATGCCAAAACAGTCAAACCTGTATAAGGCGGACACCTGTGAGACAAATAAAATTGTCCTTCATAGACAGGTATCCTTCTTGGATAGTGGTTTGTCTTAAAAGGAGAAATAGAAATTGATACGAATTCCCAACAAAAAGTGAAAGTGTTCCACTGACAAAGCACAAGACTTTTTGCTGTGACCAATGTATACATTAAAAATTAATCAGACAAGATAGTTTCTTAAATAGTCCTGTAAAAATGCAATAATTTCACGATTTACTTTTGTTTTCTACCTTAACTGTCAACCTTAAACAGTGTAAAATGCTCAGTGAGGCGTTATTATTTCCTGATAGATACTTTACTATAATTTTTTTCAGATCAACATATGAACTATGGAATATTTTGGCTGGAAGAGCATCGATTTCTCAACCAGTAAGTAAGCTTTCTTCAGCACTTCCCCTTTCATGATTCTCTTCTTTCTTTTTTTCTAGATTCTGGTTAGAATTATCTAAAGCATTGGGAATGTAACAGATGTCATGACAACAAGACTCATACAAGGCTTTTATACAAAAAATTTAGAAGTAATAGATTGAGGAGACTGAAAAAGCCTTTTTTAATAAAGCCTTCTACCAAGCAAATCGATTAGTATTTTATTTGAGAATGTTAATGACGTGTAAATACCAAATTCTAATTTTAGCAATGGATAGAATAAAAATTGATTTAAAGGGTTCAAGTTAATGAATTTTTACATATTAAATACTTAGGTTGATGTTGGTGAAGAATTGGTCAAACATGATGTGTTTTTCAAGGAAGCACTTTCTTTTTACAAAAAACCATGGTTAGTGTTTTTGACTTGTTTTGCTTTGCTTTTGTATCTTAACAATTTGCTAACTGGCTTAGCACAATGCCAGCAAATCACCACCTTCAGAAAAGGCCAATTTTTAAATGACACTCATTGAAATTTGGTGCATGATAAATCAAATGTGAAGGCTTATGTACAGGCTTAGACCATAGAATATGTAGAAGTTTAATTGTCATAAAATTAAAAACTGCTTTTATGTCAAAAATTATTTGAGAGTTTCCCTTTTATGCTTCTATAATTGAGCAACTTTCATATTCAGCAATAAAGTTAAGATCAATTAGTAAAAATTAGAGAAGTATTGATTTTTAATATTTTTGTGAGTATCCAGTAAAATATCCTGTCGGAAATATTTTTGTTTCAAATCTCTATTTTTCAGGATATGAATATCATAGGATTGCTAGAATTTTCCTCACTCTAAGGGCTGATTACATTAATATTATCAGTTATTACCCGTCTAAGCGGGCAGATTTTCTGTATAAAAAAATTTGGCATTTTGATTGGTTGAAAAACTCTTGTTGCCATTGACAGCAGGCAAATACAGAGCGGTATTTGCCCGCTGCTATTGGTTAGGTCAATTTTTTTTGCAAAACAACAAAAAAGTAAACAAATTCGATGCAAAGGCATCATGCGAAGTACTTCATGTTCAAAAGTTTTACTTCACGTATGAATTCTTGTGTTTCTAAGACAGAATGATTAAAACAAAACAAGCAAAAGTCTCTGAGTTTAGGGAAAACATTATCAAGTCTCTGACAGGTAATAATCCATATATTACATGTTTGCTTTGTAAAATACCTTTGAATATTGACCTCCGTTTTGTATTGCCCTCACAAGCTTGGGCTATACTTTGACGTCGGTCAATATTCTCCGGTATTTCCCTAGCAAACATGTAATATAGGCTTTTTATAACTCGAATTATGGTGAAATAATAGTGAATTATTGTGAAATAATAGTAAGTTATAGTGAAGAAAATTTATGTCAATAGTTTTGCGAATAAAAACTGAGACCATGTTTAAAATCATATTTGAAGTCACATTAAGAATGGATTTTCAGAACTTCTCCTGCTTCTTGCTTCAAGTTATATTAATTTGACTTATATATTAAAAGAAAATAAGAAATCAAGATGCTGATTAGTTTGGGTTAAACCATGGTTGCAAAGCAGAAAATCCAAGAGCATATACCATAATACTGTGCCAGAATTAGAACTGCATGATCAATTTGACTATAGGAAAGTTGTTAAAATTCATGTTTAAAAAAAGAAACACCTTGAAAGAAAACTTAAAATTAATCTCTTGTTCGCAAAGTAGAAACCACTTTTTTCCTTTCTCTTAAGAGTTACCTTTTCCATAATAACTTTCCATTGAACTTTCGTCATAATAAGGGTTGTATATGAAATAGTTAAATGGTTCATTGATTCTTGTATACAAAACAAAAGAGTTCATCCATAATTCAACTATACTCTACAAGTAAAATCAAACGCCTGATATTCAAAATTATAGCCAAATTATAGGCAGGTGAGAATCCTGATAAATTATAGTGAATTATATATACGTCATTGATACATTTTATAATTTATTACAATTTGCTATTATTTCACTATAATTCGAATTATAACTGAATTATAGCGCAAATTATATGAATGTAACCAGCCCTTTATAGTTTGTAGAAAATGTCTGAGTGTAATAATTTATCAGGATTCCCTAGTCCGTCCAAATTTAAATGACTTTATTATTTTCTATAATTATAATAAATAATTATAGCAATAAATTAAAAAACTTTCACCATTTTTTAGTTCTGCATCAAAGACGAAACTGAATTCATCTTCAGTAGTACAAAGGAAGGAATTCTTGCTACGCCTAAGTAACTTTTTGGTAATCAACTTTTTGTTCATCAACAAGTCTATAGTCAAAATAAAATAATATTCTTTCATTTTGTATCTCTCCATATCTCCATATTTTTTAATATTCGTTTGTGTTTTCTTGTCTCTAGGATCTTGATGAGTGGCAGACATATGAATTATTTCAAAATTTTTTGAAAATGGAGTTTCGAGGTTCTGTTGCACAATTACAAGTGATCTTTCTTTTCATTTTTTTTTAGTTTCATTTGTCAAAATAACTGTGAGAAATAATGTTATCTTTTAAACATTTTTAATTAATTTTTAATGTTTTTTCTATTCAGACTATCACCAGGCATGAAGGACAACTAGAAGGATTCTTGCTTCAGGTAAATCTTCAATTGAAAAGTTTTAGTGTTCATGGGGGAAATGGTGCAAAATGTTACAACTTCTGTGCAAATTTTGCTAAAAGGTATAAAACTTGGCGCAGCAGTTCTTTATATTATTAGGACCAACTTAAAACTCGAACTCACCTTATATGTGTCAACAGAAGGGAAAAAGGACCACTTTAATAAAAAAGTACGTCGTATATTACTTGTATATACGCGTATATTAGTGAAATGTACGCGTATTGTCCTTTCATTTATATTCCAGACGTCGTATATTTTAACGTACATTTTTGTACTTGTATGACGTATATTTGCTTTCTGAAATAATACGTACATATTTTTTATTAAAAATACGCGTACATAAAGAGACGATCATATTTTTTAAATTGTAAATACGCGTACTTCTAGGGTATATACGAGCGTATATACGAGCATACCACGGAGCGTACAAATTCCCTCTGTCATCCGTAGATACCATATCGACTGGATCTTCAATGCAGGAAATCTTCGAATGTCAACAAGAACTTTCTATTCATGGCAACGTTTCCTTACAATGTCGCCAGTTTTTACGTACTTATCAATCTGTTAACAATAGATATCTCTTTTTTTTGTTTTTATGAGTATCGCAAGTATTATGCATGTAAAAATTGAATAAGATTTCAAGTATTTTGTAGCAAAATTGGTGGGGCTGCGGACAGGCAGAGGACATTCCTGAGTAAGTACCTACCTATATCTTTATTCATTTTCTGTTTTATATTTGTTACTCTGCTTGATTGTGTTCACGATGAAGTTATCAAGGCTAGAACTCTTTATCAGAAGTTCGTGTATACTTAACCGTGTGCAATTTGATAGTTACTCTTGAATATTAAGAATAGTTGGAGAACTCAGTACAGAATACGATCTATTTAGAGAAAAATACTTTGTTAGAGAAAACTAGTTCGGAGGAGTGTTTTTCTTTTTTTAAAAAATCTTTATTCGTAGGTCTCGTATTTCCTTTAATTCTTAGGTCCCGTTTTTTCCTTTATTCGTAGGTCTTGTATTTCCAAATTTAATTTCATAGTATTTTGGCTCTTCCATTCCATTTGGTTATATTCTCAAGCGAAGAAGTGAAAACAGCGAATCCATGATGAGGTTCCAGTAGATCCTGCGAATGATAAAAT
The DNA here is from genome assembly GCA_025330745.1 of Cladonema radiatum. Taxonomy (NCBI): domain Eukaryota; kingdom Metazoa; phylum Cnidaria; class Hydrozoa; order Anthoathecata; family Cladonematidae; genus Cladonema; species Cladonema radiatum. The sequence goes on along the minus strand of JANSTP010113341.1, from coordinate 17,584 downwards.
CAATTTATAGAATTACGAGAAGAATGTTTTATGCCAGAAAGTTTTGTAGATGTGAGCTCCATCAAATACCAGGATGTATGTAGATATTAAAGTACAGTATTCCCGCAAAAAAGAAGATTTTTAAGAACTCCTGAGCTTAACCTCAAAATATGGATGGCGAAAATTCACCGATTTATAATTGATGGCAATATTGTAAATGTTTTATGTGTAATGAATTGATCTTCATATGTTCTTATTTACCACTTAGCTTGTTCTACATTTTTTGCTGAAATTGAGGACCGTGTTGTTCTTATAATATTATTCTTATAAAAAACCTTAAGGCAATGCTTATGTTTACCCAAACCATTTAATTATTTCTAAGATTTTTACTGCAGCTACTTTTCGGCTACATATCCATTCTGGTGTATTTTTCAACAAAATTATTAAATTGCTTTTTGGTGCTTCCTTCATTCCCTGATACATTCCTGTCGGTGACGTTAATTTATTTTTATGCGAAACTTTTGGTTTATGATTTTGTCCTTCAAACATTGTCGCTTTACATTTTCAAATTGTTCTTTTCTGAAAACTTTTTTCATTCAATGCAATGTTTTCCTCAAGTAAGCAAACTAGAAGTGATCAAAAAAATAAACGTGATTTTTTTCCACCTTTATTGAAAGGAGAAAATGTTTCTAAATGTTCTTGCTGTACACTTTTTTTGTATAAGCAACTAGGCTCAAGGGTCAGACCTCCAAGTTGCTTAAATTTTTTGGGATTTGAGACTTCAATGTTGCTTCTGAGTTGCTTAGCAAATGTTCAGTAAAGCAAGAAATGCATAGATCTTTTGCGTTCAATTGGTCATGTATTATAAAATTGAAAAGAAAAAGTGGTTTGGAATGTAAAACTCGCCGCCTTATAGAGTAGGAATAAGTACCAAGTCAACGAAATCTTGTCAAAATGCCTTTATAATAAATTTTATTCAAAGAATATTTTGAAAGTTGCTTCTTTTTGAGAGGTCCAGAGTTTTATACAGACATTTCTTAAGACCGTTATACGGTCCTAAGAACTCAATCCTCCATTGAGTTTTTAATCTCAATCTTTGAAGATTAACAAATTAGAGGAGGAAAACTTAGTTTTTCTAATAATTACAGCCATGCAGATACCCGATCTGAATCCATGTTCTCATTGAAACCAAGAATAGTAGAAGTTGATTTTTTTTTATATAAGTTTATTCCAGCCGAGCGAGGTGAAGCGAGAACTTACCGAGCTGCGTTAGCAAGATCTCTGACTTCCCGATTTTGCAAAAATTATGAATTGCCTTTCTGGCTCTAGAGAACATCCTATTCATAATCATCATCAATGATATCATTAGTATCATCACCATCAATATCATCACCAATGTTATTGTCAAGTTTATCATCATCATTATCATCATCTTCATCACCAGTGTCATCATCAATTTTATCATCATCATTATCATCATCAGTAGCATCATCATCATCATCATCATCATCTTCTTCATTATCAATTCCATTATCATCATCGTCATCATCATTATCAATTCCATTATCATCATTGTCATCATCATCGTCTTCATCACCAGTATCATAATCAACTTTATCATCATCATCATCATCATCATCATCATTTTCAGTATCAAAATCATCACGTCACCATCGTCAATAAAAATCATCAACATCTTCATCATTAACAACATCATATTTGTAATCATCAATATCTCCACTGGTATTCTCGTCATCACCATTTTCGTCATCATTGTCATCATAGCCATAGTTATCTGTCATCATTAAGTAATAAAATTTTACACAAGCAATATTGCGAAGTCGTGGATAGCAGATAAAGAGTGAAATAATATACTTTCCTATTATTTATCTCTCAATCTCCTCTCATGACTGCCAAATTCTACATTTTTTACAGTTTCATTCTCGGCTTCAGATCGGAGCCGTTCGGCTGCAAAAAAGAAAAATCAGAACTCACATATCCCGTAGCAAGGTCTGGTTGAAGCTTGGTGCCGTGTAGTAAGGACCTTATGATTGCGGAAAATAAGGGGAGAAAGGGGAAATTTCAAGAACATGACTAGATTCTAGTTAGAAAAGATTTATGGGTGTTAGATAAGGAAGGGGATGTTAGTGAACACAGCAAACAACAACTATTTTCTTGTCCATTATTATAATATCATGTATAATCTCAGGTATCAGGTACCTTGACTAAGCGTCCCCCTCCAAAAGTGCCCCCTCCAAGCACCCAACCAAAAGTTAAAAATATTGAATAAGAGCTCCCCTCAAATAAGCGCCCATCCTTCAAATTAGCGCCCATCGTGGAGCCTCAAAAGTTTTAGAAGCGCCCGAGCGCTTAATCGAGGCATTACACGGTATCATCCCTTTGCTTCACCTAAAAGTCTAATCATAAGTGCATCTGTCGTCGGGTAGAAATCGGGACAGTCAATTGATATACATCTAGTTGTCAGGACAACTGAAACAATAATTCAGAAGTTATATGAATGATATACAGTATGCTCGCGATAAGTGGGACACTCAAGAGACAGATAAAAAACGTACAGAAAACAGTATTTAAGCAATTTAATGTCTGACACAAGAAAGTAGTAAAATCGACCTCAATAAAGGTCCAGTATCTAACAGCTTGCAGGCACTTTGAATTAGTTACTCTAAATAATGTACAATTACTTTGCAGTCAAACATAAAGCAACTACTAAGCAACTTTGCTAAACTATGAGATTAGTAGGAGGTAAAAGTAACGATCAATGAGGGCTCTGCATCAATTACCAAAACTATTCAGGTAGACCATACCGATACGTTTCCTACGTATCCTTTGAAATTATCCTCCCATTTCACATATTCATGACCACTCTCCTTTCCGTTCTTTCCTATAAATTTGTATAAAACGTAGACACCTTTGACAGACACCATTTCTAAGATTATTATTTCAGATTAGAGCTAAGGATGATACAGATACAGTGCTGTAAGACGAGACAAGTGGACATTTTTCAGAGGTTCGAATTATTCTTCAACTTTCAAACATTCGAAATTGACCGAAACTATCTTGTTGTTTCATTTTAATGTTTTGATAACAAAGATGAGGTGGAGAAGTAAGGAAGAATATTTTTAAGAATGATGAGGTTATATTTACAATCTGTCAAGTTTGAATAACATCACTTTTCAAAAGCAACAAAGTTTGTAAACAATTAGGTCTAGAGAAGCTCAAATATAGGCAACTTCAGGGCTGGATCTCTCTAATAAAGAAGCAATTTTCAAAATTTTTCTTGAATAAAATTTATAGTTTTAACAGAAATGTTGACAAGATTTCGTTTTCTTGGTACTTATTCCCCCTCTGAAAGGCTAGTTTTACATTTCAGACAACATTTTTTTTTCAAATACATGATAAATGACTATTTTAACGCAAAAGATCTATGCAATTGTTTCATCAAAAAGAGGGTGTTGAGCTGTCTAAACCAGTCCAATAAGTTGTCAACTACGAGGATGCAGTCAGTAAATTTCAAATTTAAAAACAAATTGAGGACCTACGTCTTTTTAAATTTTCAAAAAATTGAAAATAAGTTAAATTTTCCTTAAATCAATTTTACATTCATTACTTCATTACTCTTTTAAAGAACGTGAAACATCGAGGAGAAAGATTTTTTTCTTTTTTTCATTTTTTTCCCTTGTTGCAAGGGGGGGGCTATCTTCCGGGATGCAAAATACCTAAATTGATTTTGAACTTTAAATTTGGCATATTTGTAATAGGTACAAAATAGGTATTTAATGGAAATTTCTATAAAAACTTAAACCACCCCCCCGCCATCCTAACTTCCACACAGTGGTGGCATAACCGGGGGTGAGGGGGTCGTGCCCCGTGGCATAGGACCCTAAGGGGGCGCCCTCTGCCTTTGAATAACTTAATAGTCTTAAAAGGAAAAAACGTATTCGAACACAGAAAGGGGTGCAAAATCTTGTTTTTGCCCCCGGCCGCAATGAAAGCATGGCCCGCCACCACCCACGTTAAATATCACCCAACCCAACTGCCTCTTGGAATTTGTGAAATTGTAAACAGGAAAAAGAAACTTTTGAACGCTGTTTATTGTTCGCAAACAAAATGTTCGAAATAGTTGTTAGAACGGTTATTTGCAATGTTTTTTTAAGTTTTGTGGTCTTGAAGAAGACCGTTTTATTGGGAAGAAGAAGTCGGCTAAGGCTTCGATTTTGGTTTCCGTGCAACCAGACCCTATATGTTGGGGAAGCAAAACTTGGGAAGGTCGTTGAACAAATACCACTGTCTTTCAAGGCTCAATCCTTTCGGCTGAATTTCTTCGGGAAGCTTGGTGAAGTGGAATGTCTGTCGCAGTAGATTCATTTCTTGCTCGTCAGAATAAGTGAATTCTCGGTAGAAAATGACTCCCGGTTTCTCAGTTGAAAAGCAAAAATGATGATACCTAAAGCATTTAAAACATTTATAAAGAATTAAGTTTATGTGGACTTACTCCCTTTAACGTTCAGTGACAAGCACTCATTTGGTTATATTCGGAAATCGTTTGAATTTTTCTTGAAAATACCGACTCCAATCGTAGATCCGCAAATTCATTCTTCCGTCTGGATGGCCAACGAGTTGCGCAGTATTTGACCCGGTGTTCCAATGATTGTCGTTTGCTTTTTCCAATTGACTTTTGTTGGTAATGCTCTCGATATCGTAGAGAGAAGAGCAAAATGCCGTATTATATGACCTTTTTAAGCACCCAAATGCTTGATCAACCGAAAATTTCGTATGACCTGCAATCATAAAATTTAAGGTGATATGATCATGTAGACCGGAAAGGACACGCCAAAGCAGATAATGCATCATCATATTTTTATTTTGTCCACAACAGTTATCCGCCTGTAGATGGACAAGTTTTTCACCCATCCTATATGTTTCGAAATAGTGATGGATGTAGCTGGTCACCGTGTTGGCGCCCTTTCCGGTATCCACTGCTTCGTCAATGAGGTAATTCGTCTGCAATCCTCTACCATCGTTCATGACACCAAAAATCCCCACTTTTTGTGCATCTTTAAAAAATATTGCACCAGGCTGTTGAGGGTTTGATTGGTAATGCACCTAAATCAAATATTACTTAATTGTATTATAAATTGCAAAATCATCTGGCTATGCAGATCGAATTTCGTCTGAGCGTGTTTCGTCGTGTGTAGTTCTGACATGAGAAATAGGGCTCCTTTTGGTATATCAAAGCTTGGGGATAGGACTCCACCTACTGGACTAAGATTTGGGCGTTTCAATGGGAAAAGTGGGTACAGTAATCAAAAGAATTTTTCTTCAAAATGTTCTGCGATAGCTCTAACACGAAGCAACAAAGTTCTATGGCGAAAGCTCTTTTAATTTTAGAGTTAAACCGAAAATTTGCTGGCTGGAAAAGGTTTTTTTGGCAACACTAATAGGATGACAGCATAAAAAAAGAATAGTTTCAAAACTATATACTAATAGCAAATAAAGGCAAAGCATGGTTTAACACCAAGCACCTAAATTGATATTTTCTGTGATACTTAACTTTCGAGCTCAGATCAGTACTAGCCTCGTTTTGACTTGATGTTTCAATCACAATAAAATGAGGCTGATAATAAGCTACGGAAACGTCTAGTAAAGATACCTTATCAGTAAAAAATTCATCGGCAAAAAATTTCGTCGGCAAAAATTTTCGTCGGTAATAAAAATTCGTCACTAAAACAAAAATTCTTCACTTTTTACGGACGAAACTATTTGCCCAGCTAGATGTTTTTATTAATTTTACTAGAAAAACAATCTTCACACTTATGCATTTGAGTTCCCGATACTTAATAACATGAATTAAGCACAAATATAGAGGGTAGGCAAATATAAGCAAATATAGACGGTATAAATCATCAGCAAAACATTCGTCGGCAAAAAACTTATCAACAAAAAAATTCGTCGGTAATAAGTATTTGTGACTAAGGTCGAAATTCGTCACTTTTTCAGACGGATTTTTTACAGATAAGGTACATATTAAATGTGGTTGTGAAAAATTTAAAGTCCCTTAGTGTAAAAGTACAAAGAGACAAAACTTTGAACCTGTTGTACAAAATCAAAGGAATAAGTTGCCACCATTTCTCGAGTATTTGCTGGATTTTTTTCTTCGTTTTAAAGCTTCTTTCGTAGCGTCGTATGAGATCTTTGTGTGTTTAACCCGTTCATCATAATGTCATCTTTCAAGGTCTGCGTTAAGATGTTGTTGTTGTTTCTGCAACACTTCAAGCTTATTTGCGATCTTACAGTTGCTTGAGTTCAAGATCAGATTATTTTCTTGACACAAGAAGCAAAGGTCCGATCTTGGCTCTATGCACTTGATGTGGGGCAAAATTTTGTTCCATATGGAGTGAAAAATGTCGTACGAAACGAAATCTTCAATATCGGCAGCGTTTTTGTAGCATCGATAGACAGATGCCTTTGACTCGCTCGATGGTAGAAATACGGTATCGTCATAAACGATTCTGTGGTTAGGCACCTGTCCTGGCAAATATAGCCCATTTACTGACGCGTATTCTTTTATAAAGCTTCTAATTTTTTCGATTAAGCGAAGAGGTGTGGTATTCGCAGGAAACGCAACAATGCAACAAACATGCGTAATTAGTGAAATTCTTCATGAATCCTCGTAAAACTGCACACATTTGTGTACTTCGATAACATAAACAGATTGTTATAAATTGTCGGTGTTTATTGGTATTCTAAAACTGATGACGGATGACGTCATCATAAACCAGGGAAAACTGATTTTACGGTCCAGACGGCGTCAACATCGTAATGATGTCATAATGGCGTTAATCTGACGTCATTTGCAAGTCGATGGTCAGTTCATACAATATTCTAACAAAATAAATAACGAAAGCTAATACCTAACAAAAATTGTCAAATATACAAGAAAATTGTTGAAAGAGTTGAAAATTCTTTTTAATGTCAATAATTTGCCAATTAATTTTTTTTCCTGCAGTCATGCAAATTTCATGCAAAAATATTAACTATGTTACATCAAAAATTCTGTAAAAAATCCCTTAGGGGACCCCATAAAGAACAGCTGGGTTCGTTAAATTCAAAATTATAATCAAAGCTAATAGAAACTGTGTTCTCTCTGTTTATTCAATCTTCTGTTTAATTCTATTGACGGGCGAAAGGCTTTTTGACAATTTTTACCTTTTGACACACCTTTTTTTACAAGAACAACTTTATAAGACCACCAGGAAGAAAATAGAACAATCTAAGAACAAACTGATGCTCGTGATTATAAAAAAAGTAGTAAGAACACCTTTTATTCTCTTTTATAGAACAACATTGGTAAATAACATTGGTCAATAAGAATACTTTAGGAACATCTCAGCCTATTTTTCGTCTAAAAAATAAGAACAGCCAGGTTGAGGTCAGATTTTACTGGTTCTTATAAAAAAAGCGTGTAGCACTAGTGTTTACCCTAAAGCATAAATTTTACTATTTGCGACAAGCCATTGACCATTTTCTTTCTTTTTTTGAGAAATTTCCGAAAATTCACGTGGTCATAAAAAACGATCACTTTCTACCGAAAGAAAATGTAACAACGGCGTGGCGCGGTGTGGCGTCAATTAAATCGTAATTAAATTCGTCTAAATTATCACGAAATTTACACGCTTTTTTATAAGAAGAATTTGTATAAAGAACACGAGCCTCATATTTTAGCAAAAAATTAGAACAAGCTAAGAACAAACTGAGGCTCGTGATTATAAAACGTAATAAGAACCTCTATCATTCTTTTATTTATAGATAAATATTAATAGATATCAGGAGTACCAAGAACATTTTAAGAACATCTCAGCCCACTTTTCGTCTAAAAAATGGAACAGACAGGCTCAGGTTGAATTTAACTGGTTCTTAATAAAAGCGTGTGATAAGGCAAATAACAAAAAAGTAAAAAACTTACTCCATGTCTTCGTCTTGGAATTCCATGATTGTTTCTTTTCGAGTACTCATTCTGATGCTCTTATGCAAATGCAGGAAAGAAATACGAAAAAAAAAGAAACTTTACGAAACCAAAATTTCAACCACTCAAAATCTAATAAAATCTAAGCTGTGAATTTAATTGACTTACGAGTATTTTTATATTGTCAATGTACGCATACTAAAAGACCAGAATGCCATGTGTAGAAAATTGATTGGATTAGAGTAACAAACAACGTATTTCCCAATTACTGTATCCAATAGCCTACAGTTGAATTCATGATGTACGACGTATCTTCCGATACGTTTAATTGTACGGCATACAATTTTAGATACGTCTGGCCCTAATTTTTTTGTTGTTACAATTTATTACTGTTTTTGAGAGAATTACTTCTGATAGTTAAAGAAAATATTAAAACCATAAGTCCTTACATTTCAATTTCGATCTCTTACAATTTCCAAATACAATTTTGAATGTTCGTATAAACTTTTCAACCCTTATCAGGAATCGAACCTGAATTACCAAATAAATAATGTGGTGTTCTACCATTGAACTACAAGTATTTCAATCATGTTTACTATGGAACTTGCTAGCTAAAAGTTTGCATCAATCTGTCTATAATGTTAACATTAACTTTTCTATCATAGGCCGTAGTAGACTAGACTCTAGCTGTCTAGATAAATTTTGCAATCAAAAGAAGAAACAAGCAAAACTACAAAGCAAAATAAATTCCTCTTATGAGAGCCCAACAAAGAAATGGAATAAAAAAGAATGGGAACACTGTATAATACAGTAGATACAAACCTTGATCTTCAAAGTATCTTCACAAAAAACATCTTGAACTTCAGTCTAAAACACTTCGCCCACAATGAATTATGATCACCAGAAACATTGAAAAAGTTTTGTCAAAAGTTTTATTTCGAATGCTCAACATTCGAATCGAATGTTTTGACATTTAAAAACATGAGATTTATTTTGTATTGCATTGCCTTATCTAACAATAATAAACATTTAAATACAGTTTTGTTGAGTATATTGACAAATCTTCTTATTTTCCTGGTAATTTTAAGAGGATTTCATGGTCCATAACTTTTAAGTAAAATAAGTGCTTGCCGGACAATTTGTTACAACACTGTGATAAATTGTACGCGTAAATTCTGAAGAAAGATGATCGTACATGTTCATACATACGTCTCAAGAGGCGTATCAAAATTGAAAAGTAGGTTTCTTTTAATACGCTGTACGCTTGACCTTAAAGCGTATTTTGATAAATTGTACGATTTAACTTGAAACTTTGTACGCTAGTAATAATCATGAATTCACCGTATATACGTGGTATATACGCGTACATATTGTCCTACTGTAGTCTTACATACGCTGGACCTCAAAGTGGTCCTTTTTCCCGTCGGTTGACACATATTTGGATTTGGCATGTATTGTCAGGACCAGAATGATACTTATTAGGGCCAAAAAAAATTGCTCCAAAATTAAAAAATTTACCATTTGAAAGCTTATTGAAAATAGACTCTAAAAAATATAAAAACCTATATCTCAAAATGCATGTGTAGTGAAACAAAAGTCTTTAAAAATTTTGCTGAACAGGGGGTAAATAATCTAAAAATAAAAACCGGGGTATTGATTTAGGTAGTTTTAGTGAATAAATATTTAATTATGCTCTTTTAAAATTTCCGATATATTTATGAAAAAAAAATTAAAATCTTTTTGAAAACAAGAGAATATGCAAATTGTGTGAAATTACTTTTTTTAGTTTTGACCCCTTCTTGTAGTCAGCAAAGTTTATCCTAAATATTATTTCCTTAGTTAAATATTTAAATATTTAGTCAATTGAAGTAAACCTCTGTAGGAATACGAGGTGGTATGGCTTGTTTCTCCAAATATTGTGATAACTTCACATCACATGATCACCATACGGTCACATGATTGGACGATGATATCAAAATGAAAATATTGATAAATAACGCAGATATCAAATGATTGAATATATTTCAAAGCTCCACCAACACGATATAATTTAATTATCTATTTATTTATTTATTTATTTATTTGTTATCTAAAGAGAATATATGTAATGTCAACACAAAAGATGCCTCAAGATGAAATGTTCAAGATTCTATGCTTCAAGGTTAAGTAAGAATCTGATGTTACTCAGATTTGTAGTAAATCATATATTTTGAAAGAATAAATTTTGACAGCATTTTTACCCTGGAACAAACAAACAATTTTGAGAAATGTTCTATTAGAAATTCTTAGCCCAGAGACTTATATCATCTATAATATCTACATCTTACTGCATAGAAGTAGTTTAGATTAGTGAGAAAAGTAAATTCATAATCAACTGGCACATCTCTTCTATAAAAAAGTAATGACATCATCAAAAAGTAAAAAACAACAACATGATTTCGGGCACCGTGCAATGTTTTTTGACATTTTGCATCATGGATTTATTCATGGATATTAGAAGGATTTATTTCATACTATCAATAATAGTGAGGTTGCCAGTCCGAGTTGCACCCTTTTATATTCTCTCGGAAAATAGTGGAAGGATGATGCAACTGTTCTTAGTCATGTTATGGTAAGTTCCTGGAGAAAAATTAAATATTGTATTTGTGTCCTCCATTCTAATGGCACCTTTGGGAGAATTTTTCCAGGCCATGTTATGACTAATAGCGGTGATTATGTCTAACCCTCACACTGTTCTTAACAAGGAGAGGTAGATGGGTATGTTCATGGTTTACCCCTTAATCCATAACATTCCTCAAGCTACTTTCACCCGAGAAAGTGTGCAACCATCCATTTTTAGCTTGAAATGTTTTGACTTATTGAACATTTATCTAACCCATGCCACCCTATAGCCTTTTGAAATGCTATTTTCTGGTACTTTTGCTTCATTTAAAGCTTTAAAAATGCATTCACCTAACCTAAATGCATTTTGTATTCTTACCGAAAATCTAACCAAAAAGGTTATCTAGCCTTTTATAATGTTATTTTCTGGTCTTTTTGCTTCGTTTAAGGGCTTGAAAATCCCATCATTATCTAGCTTTTTATTAGGCTATTTTTTAGTCTTTTTGCTTCGTTCAACGGTTTAAAAATCCGATCGGCAAGGTTTTCTAGTCTTTTATAACACAATTTTGACACATGTGAAGCTCACGCTCTTTTTTTATTTGTATCAGGTTTTTTATAAGCAACCATCCCTGAAGCTATCAAACAAGTAAAAAATTAAGAAACTCAAGGGCTGGGCTTCTCACTAGAGAGTAACTCTAAATTATCCTTAAATATACATATATAGTTTTGAAAAAACATTTTGGCAAGATTTTCATTAAGTTGTAATCTTCACCACTCAAAAAGAGTAGGCTTACATTCTATATCACTTTTGCTTTTCAGTTTTTTAAAGGCATGGTTGTAGAATCTGACAGTTTTTTCTTTGCTTATTTATCAACGTTATGATTTTTTAAACTCAAAATAAAGCTCATCCTTAATACAAATCTGAGTTTCCACTTTCCAGTGACCAGATCTTGAAGAATATACCTGTAACTGATAAAGAAACTTCTCTAAGATTTTTCTTTCAGCCTTAAAATACTTGAATCCTGAAACTATTAAATGAACTATTAAATGCTGCTACTTTCCTAGTCACAAAATTTTATTGCATGTGTAAAGTTTAAAGAGCTTTGAATACTATGTCAAAAGTGGTCTATGTAATAAATTAAATCAAAAATGTTCAAGAAAAATGTTGCTCATTAAAGCATAACTTCCCAGCCCAATTAGGATACAAAAGTTAATGGCACCAGTAATCAATTGCATTTTTATTGTGAACTTTTGGTTTCTGGAATGAACCATGCTTAAGAATAAGAAATATTTTATAAATTTATTTTGTACAACATTTATCTGTGAAAATGTGTATCAAAAAAACTTGAGTGATGATGTTCACTTGCGCAATAGTAAAGCAAAATGGCTGTCCAGTAAATTTTTTCTGGGTCATTTTGAGGAAAACAATTCCAATTATTGGAGTCCTCTGCCACTCCCAATGATAAGAAGGAAATTTTTAGCAGGAAAATACCTTAAGGGAAGAAATTTTCACGGGAATAAAAGTTTGCGGATTTCGTGGTTGCTGCTTAGAATCGCGAAATTAAGTTCCCACGAAATTTGAAAAATTCTGCTGACCGTAAAATTTAGCAAATTTTATTTAATTTAACAAATTTGACAAAATTCGACAAAGAATCTGTGAAGAATGCATATTTTGCCTACTAAAAGCTTCTATAAAGTCAGTTGAACGCGAAATTTAATTCCCGTGAAAATTAAAAACGCGAAATTAAATTGCTGCTAAAATTTCTTCCCTTAAGGTAGCAATTAGTAGGAAAAGCTCTTTTGTTTCTGTTTTCAAATGTGGTACCAAAGAAAAAATTGGTCCCTTATCGCACAAAGTTTCATCGTCTCTTCATAGCTTGTTCCCAAGGTATCGAGCCCTCCGCCTTCCCTAGTTCCAAAGTCAAAAAAAGCATTAAGACTAAAGCCTATTAACTCTGAACTTATTTTGACTTTGAAATCCGGGAAAATCCTGAAGTCCTTGAATATCTTAAGAACAAGTTATTGATGTTGTATCAAATTCTTGTAATGGAGAAATCAAAATCATATAAAATAAATATAACATCTAAAACCCCATTTTCAGTGATCCCACATACCATTTTAAAGAAGAAAAGAAAAACTTTTCAAACTTACAGAATGAATTTCAACAGCTTTTATTTTATTTCTTTTTCACAAAAAATTTCATAATTACACTGCAAACATTTGGGATTTGAACAGATTTGCTGGGGGTAGTCCTTTCCTTTGTTGTTTTCAATGACTCTAAGACTGGATGGAGGAGGGGGCAGTAACTTCAAAAGTACAAAGAGTTTTTGTCAACATTTATAAAGTTATTTGTCAACATTTATTTTGGACCGGTTTGGCGAATAAAACTTTTCAAAAAGCTATTGGGCCATCAATTAGGGGTATGATTTGGTCTTGACCAAAAAGAAAATTTCCTTCAAAAAGCTAAACTTTTTATTGAAATTCATATTTATTAGATATAGGGCACTTATATGCTTTAAAAAGCATTTTTTAGGTTCAAAGCATCTGATTGGTCAAAATAAGTATTCTAAAAAAATGATGAAGTCATCACTTAATAATAATCTTGTATAAAGCTTATATGTTATTAAATTGTTTTATAATTGACATAAGTTTCATTTCATGAGACCTTCTAGAATGGAAGTGCTTAAGAAGGGCATTTTTGTCTCTCCCCCGATCCCTTTTGCTGGGTTGAGGTTGGCAAAAAGCCAGGTCTTTTAAAGTTAAATGACCCACTTATAGCATTTTGGACTTCAATATAAAACACCATTTTGATTATTTGCAGATATTAATCTTGTGAGACATTTTTTTGGGGGGCTGGGTATCCTGTTTACGAGTAAAAGTTGAGAAAAATCTATCTTTTTATCGCTTCAACGTTATGGAATAATCATTCTATTTTCAGAAATGGTGTATTACGATTGTGTTTCAAGTAAATCCGACCAACAGATCTCGATTATCCCAAGTTTTTGCTTACTTTCATTAATTAGCAACTGAAAGTTTTAAAAAATAGAGAATAATGCATAATCGACAACTGTTATTATGTCATATTTTCCGTTTTCCCCATTATTAATGCCTTTAAACCAGATGTATTGCTTAAAAAGGTGATATATGATATAATTTTGCTGATGCGATCAGATATAAATGGAATCTTATCTTTTCATATTTCTTCCAAAAGAGGCTTAAAATTGAGCCAAAAAAGAGGTTTTAGACAAAAATGATGATGTCATCATGTTTATATGTAACTAGAAAGGCAAAGACAGGTATGTCTTGGATTTTTACATGTTACAATACAATCTTGCAAAGATCGAGGAAATGGACATTTTAGTTGCGCATTTTTGAAAATTTTGACTGTTTCAGAAGGTCCGCCCAAGTTTTTTGTGCTAGGGAGATGCTATTATATAAGGAAAAAGCAAACTCATCTCTGGGAATAAAAACCTTGTACGAAATTTTATTAAAGAGCCTGGCCTCTAGGTCTTTTTTTGATGATATTTTAATCACTCTCCTCCTTTTTTTCGAGAATTTTTTAGAAAAACCTGCTACTTCTAAAGTTTATGTTTATGTTTTAAATATTTCGTGGACATGTTGTCAGGGTTTAAACTCCTAGAGGATAGCAGCAATTAAGTTGTTGCTGAAATTTTGAGCAAAAATACCCATTTTTCAGCCCTCTTAAACAATTTCAGTTTTCAGGAAAAATAGGATTGACTCTAGTATAAAAGAAACATTCAGACCAAAATTTAGGTCTAGAGCATATTCCAATAAGGATTTATAGTAATTTTTGTAGCACCACCCCCAAAAACCTAAAAAATTGTCGTTTTTGGCAAACCATGCAAAATTCTTTTATTCTTATCATTCTTATCATTCAAATACTTATCATTCTTGTATTCATGACATTGATAATATTTTGTATTCTTTTAAAGATATCTGTACAAAAGATAAAGAAAAGCATATTGATGTTTGAGGTCATGTATATTTATGGAAAAGGTTCTGATATATAATTTTGCGTCTTTTCCTAAGGTCTTTTCCTAATGCCTTTGCCTAATGTTTTTGTCCCATGCCTTTGTCTAATACCTTTTACCCAATACCATGCCTAATGCATTTGTGATGATATAGCCAGTCGCTGTTTGAGCATAACAATTTTTTAAAATTAGCGATTCCCAATAATATTGACTACCATTGCTGATAAAGAAACCTTTTGAACTAAGATCCTCTAAAGTGCCTATTTTGACTTCTAATAGACTGGGATATTATCAAAATTTTTCATTTGAAAATTAGTTTTAAAAATTTTCCCTTGTGGTATAGATAGAGCCGTAAATTTTTATGACTTTTCCTATAATTTTATAACAAACATTTTGGTGAAAAATCTTTTATAAAATATATCGGACCGCGACCATGGCAGGCAATTTTCGGACGCCGATCAGTCAATTTTTTTCCAGGAAAAGCCCAAAAACCTAACTTTCAACATGATTTATCAAAAAACCTTATTATATGTTAAACTAGATTAAAAAATGTGACATTTTGGCAAAAACCGCATGTAAAAAACTTTTTTGGTTTCAATTTATTTGAATTTAAAGGTTTTTAGCCGTTTTTCCCTATTTTCGAACCGGAATTTGGTGAAATGATGCCGTTATCATTTAGAGATGACGTCACAAAACCATTTTGGGCTCATTATGTTCCTTATAGGTTGGTCTTTCTCTATGGAAAAGATTATTGAAAAATACCTTCTAGAACCGGCGTTGGGTGTGGGTGGGTGGTTGTTGGAGAGTGGGCGTTTATTAAAATTTTGAGGTTTTAGAGTGGGCATTTATTGGAGTGGGCATTTGAAAGAGGGTACATGTTTATTAGAGGATTTACTGTCACTGCTGTTTCAGCAAGTCCTGACGTCATTTTCCAGAAAAATGTTACTAGCGTCTAGAAAAAGGTAAATATCTTTTGATCCACTAAACTATGTTTAAAACTTAAAACTGCATTGAAAAGCTGAATAAATTCTCTCTCCAGCGATATATAACACTATTGGGCTAATTGAAATCAAGTTTTGAAAACTGTTCTTCTGACTCCAAATAATTTTTTTTTTCTCAAAATGGAAGCAAAATCTTTGACAGAAATTTTGTGAAAGCAGTGTTAAGGTTTTTCTTAATGAAAAGCTCTTTTAGAAACTACTTTGTTAAGTTTCCAAACTTTATTTAACACCTAAATAACTTTTTAAAGACCATCCTTCCATGAAGTTGAAAAACGGTGCTTTGATCGCTTCGTTTGCAGCAGCCATTTTAAAAATAGTATTGGAAAAAAAAATTGCGGACCTGAATATTTTACCCAACCAGTCAGCAAAGAACTACTTTCTTGGTATACGGTCCGGCTTTTTTTGAAATGGCTGAGAAAAGCGTGGTTTTTTCGGAAAAAATTGAATAGACAAAAAAGTTCTCGAGCTACTAATGTGGAACTATATCCTGGCAAAAGACCAATCTCTCACGCATGTCTGGTGAAATTTTCAGATCTTTTCATTGATCACAGCCTGTGCACATGGCTCTGGAAGGAAGTCAATTTTTGGTTTACCAAGCAAATTGAAATGAAAACCGAAGAAAAAGTAAAAATCAGTGCCTTTTTAGGTCTTTTATGAGTCCGAATATCGGATGCTTGTCTGTCCTCAAAATCTACATATTTTGCCCTTTTTAATTTGAAAAGGTGTAGATAGTCTAATTTTAGTTGACTTTTCTAAACATTTTGTGCCGTTTTCAGAGAAACCGGACCCTGCCCTAATTTTTTAGAAAAGGCCCTGAAAATAGCTTTGAACAAATGGTTTTTTTTGTTTAGTCAATCAAAGATTGATCTTTCAGTTACTTTTTACAGCTGAGAAAAATATTTTGTAGATCTTGAGATATTTGAAGTCAAAGATGGCCAATTTTGAGAAAAATTTTTGCTTCCTTCGAAGATGAGGATTCAATTTTCAGTATCTGAAACAGCCGTGCTGTATAGATTAAACCGAGCTCCACTTCCAAAGGTGAGCATTTTAGGAGCATGTCAACAACAAGAATTTAGCTGAAGTTAAGTGTTCTTTTGGATGGGGTTTGCTCTATGTAATTTCAAAACTGATTATTGTTGCTTCATTTTAGCTTTTAGAGTTTTATTTCAATGAGAGGTTGCACTTGCTGAAATGTTTCAAATATCTGCTTTCTTATTGGCAAAATGATGAGTGTCTTTACCAGGTATGTCTATCGAGAACATTTTCTTTATTAGTACTCCCAGCCAATGTGTGAATTCATATGTGTTTTAATGTAGAAACAATTTGCTGCAAAAGTGGAACAAATTGTGAATGAAAACATTATTGGCAATGTGAGTTTTCGGATTATTTCTTGACATTATATTTTTTTAAAATTGCTAGAAATTAGAAGTGCAAGGGTTTTCCATTTCCGTCATAGCTGATTGCTGCTTTAGATGATAAATTCAAAGAATTTCCTGATCATGATGTTGTCAATGTAAGTTGTTTTCAGCATTACTTGCTAATATTGATGTGGTACTTTGTTTAATTTTAGAGAATTATTTCAATCTAAATATTCCCTGAATGTTGTTTGAACCCACATTGTTTATCTTTTTTTTCATTTGCATTGGCTGGGCTGGAAAAATTACATTTTATGATGCACCAAAATTCGTTTGCCTAATTCTGTGTTATGTCAATTTTGCATTTGACTTGAGTCTACTTACTCTGCAACAAACATCCTCAAAAAGTTACTTTTTTTCTTTGTGGTGTTGTTGCTTCAAACATTCCTCAAAAAAATACTTTTTATTGACAACTTTTTCCATGTACATGCACTACATGGGTTCATATGAATGTTATTGGCTGGTTACCATTCAATATAATAAGAAAGTAATTCCGAACAACATAATAAAATTTTGTTGAGATCAATGGTTGTATACCAAAAACAAAATTCTAAAAGAAATATTTATATTTTCTAATATTTCGCTTTACAACAAAAGCATCATCAGAGTGGT
>JANSTP010113230.1:0-12999 GCA_025330745.1 Cladonema radiatum | reverse complement strand
TTAAAATAAATCGAGATTTTTGAAAAAGATTTCAGGATTTTTGAAAAATATTTCAGGATTTTTAAAAGATTTCTTGGTGACCCCTCTGGGCTTCCGTAATATCTGGAAAATGTGACGTGTTTCAACGGGGGTGGGAAATAAATAATAACTCTCATACTATTGTGACTTGTATCAGCGAAACTAAAAAAACAAATTTGCCTGAAATTTTAAGGATATTAATAACTGAATAATCAAACGATGAAGTCTAAGTTAAGAAAATTTAAAATATGACTAAATTATTTTTTTAGGGTCTTAATGTACCTTCAAGGGGTTAACTTTTATATATTTCAAAAGTTGAAAGGCTTATCCACTATCATGGAAAGCTTCATTTAACTTAGACGTAAGAGTTAAGAAGTTAGGAGTGTGGGGTAAATTTTACCATTCTGTTTTGGATACATTATTTAATGTAATTTTGCACTGAACAAATGTTCATATTATAATTTTAGCTCTACAAAATTTGGTAAGTAGTAAACTTTACCTGTTTAAAAAGGAATGGTTAGGAGATCGAAAACGCAAAGTTTCAATCGACATTTTTGAGAAATATTTTATTATGTTATTAAAAACTGTGAGTACATATTTCCTGACATCGTATTAAATTTCTGCAATTTAGTTTTGTGAAAGATAGGTTTTGCCCATTCAGACCTTTTTCTTCTGGTTTCTTGCGAAGATACAGTCTACACTCAATACGTTGAATCTAGATAAGTAGAGCTCTCGTTAATTGGAACCAATATTTCCGGTCAGTTGAATTTACTCTACTTTACTTCTTTGAATTTTTTATCAGACAGGTGGAGCTTTCGATAGATGGAAATAGTTTTTTGTCCCGTAGAGATTCCACCCATTGAGCGCATACTTCACTTCAGTCGACATTTTGAACCTATGTAACAAATTAGCCACGTTTAGTTTTAGGAAACACGTGCTGCTTACTTGGTCTTCAACGGTTATGAATAAAAGCGTACATTAATATTATCAAGATGTAATTCCAATAAATATTTACAATCATTAACTGATATAACCGTGCTTGGTGTATAAATTACAAAAAAAACAAACAAACAAAAAACGAATAAACAATAAATATCTATGCAATAATTCAGTATAAATTTTCATTGAACACATTGCCAGATTCCCTCAGTACAAACGTAAGTTATATACTTAGGCTAAAACACACTTAGGATAAAACTTATTGTTCTTAATTTTTTAGAGAGGAGTTAGCCGAGCGAAATTTGAAGCAAAGTTTCCGGCTTGCTATTTGCGAGATCTCCAAATTACGAAAATTCCATTTTGTAACTCAGGAAAAGAGCCTACCAGGATTTAATCTACCAAATAAAGAGTTTGGTAATTAATATTTGCAATTTAAGATTGGTTGAAATACCAAAGTTGTTATAATTGAGCATAGACCAATATGCAACGGATCGTGGAAACATAAACTGTTGGTACTTTAAGTTTAAGTATCAAATTTTGCGAGCCAGTAGTCATCAACAACGTCACAACTTTCTAAAAGTTTTTCTTTTTTCATGGACAAACATCGATTTGACCCATCATCCAATCCAATAATATAACCACGATTTTGAGAAACACATTTGAATCTTGTACAACCATTACTTTTTGGCTCAAGATTTTCCTGTCCTTCCGTATAAATTAAATTATAGCATTTATTAGTGGCCACATCTATGAAGTTTCTGTTTTCAGGTATTTTGTATTTATTCATCTTTTCACAGTCCATTGTCCCATAAAGCATTCCATTCTCGAAAACGACATTGCAAAAATGTTCTGAAATGATATAAAACTTGTCTCCACATGACTCTATCGTCTCCATGTGTTTAATGTATTTTGGCATAGTCGGCAGAATTGGATCTGTTGCTGTTTTTTCTTTCGAAACTTTGGTTGACACAGTTGTAATGACATTTGACCCAAATGCTTCAGGCATGCCATCATTTGATCCTTTTCCATCTCCATGACTCTCTGCTTCATGTGTGGCGCTGTTTCCATCATTTGCTGTTTCCTCTTCAGAGTGATACTTTTTGTACGGTCTGTCATATGTGATATACGCCACTGCATTTTCAAATTTTGTAAATTCAAATTTCACATAATCGAAAAATTGACATGTTTTGTTTTCTGAATATGCATGAAATATGCGGCATTCTTCATTATTTAGACAATCCTCAAAACATTCTGTCTCTTCTTCATGAAATTTTCTCCAATAGTATGGTTGACGATTTGATAATATTTTGCCTTTGCGTTTGTAAAAGTTGATCGAACAACGAACATTGATGAATATGGAAAAAATAATGATAAAAGGAAAGAAACTTGTCATCTTTCACTTCCTAATTAAAGTATAAAAAACTGTCGCTTATGTAAAATTATTTGTTATAATTTGCAAAAGTATGCTTTCAAGCATGATAATTTTTTCAGAAAGGTGAAAACGTATTTAGGCCTTTCATAGCGTGAATTTATTATCGCCACCTGTTGAAACTTCTCAATTATTCATTCAAATATGAAACTTGAAAACAGAATCAAATACGTTATGTCAAAGCTACCATCAACCGTAACCATGCGTTTTTTCAATAGTTTGACATAAGTTCCATCAATCTCAAACCACGTGGCGCTAAGAATATTTACAGTCAAAATCATTGAATTCAAATCGTCGGGTAGACTAGAAAATTCGTTCGAAATATATGATTAATCCAACTATAGGGGTTCAAATTCATAAAAATTAAATAATTATTTCTATTTGGAGTTTAAAAGTGTCAGAGTTACATGACATTTCAGTTCCTGAAAAGAGGGAGAGGTGGTCAAGCATAGGCATATTCTCTGGCAGCTCATTGCCCTGCATGTATTGCTCTAAATACTCATTCAAGAAAAAATCAAAACGTTCCCTTTTTGTAGAAACTTCTGTTCGCATTTGGTTCTGCCTTCATTATCCTTTACAGATTTAGTGTAAACAAGGACGCATTGTGTTCCAAACATGGCCGTTTCCCTGGCTACATATTCCCAAAATCCTCAATAGCACAATATTTAAAGTCAAAAATATGTGCAACTTAATTTTTAGAAGTTGAACAACAGAAGAGAGAAGTGTGTATTTATTGATAAGTAGTAATGTTTCATCGATTATCATAAAGATGCAAGAAAAAACTCCTAAAATTCCAAGATTGGCTTCTTTAGCAGCTTTTAGCTCAGGATATGACGGTAAGTCTTTATATTATCCTTTTAAGAGTACAATATTTATTAAATTCTTTAGCTAATAAGTACTTGTATTAGTCATATACTGAAAGGAGATTGAGCAAGTTAGTATTAAGGTAATAATTATATGAACAAGTGGGTATTACTAATTTTTTCTTGCTTTGCTTAGGTAAAAATAAAAATAAAAATAAAAGTACAAAATTTCAACAAGTTTTGAATGATCTTTTAAAGAAGCATGGCATTAAAAGGCTTTTTAACATTACTTTAAATAGGCCAATATTAATATCAAATTGCCTGAAGAAACCTAAAAAAATTCTTTACTGTTTAACTAGGTTTCTATACTTAAGGCGTTTTTTCTAAATATGCATGATAGTTACACTAGTGATTCTCAGTTCTGTTTAAAGAAATAACCCTGAAATGGATTATCAGTTACTTAAAAATTACACTTGGTTAAATACACACTAAGGCTAAACACTATTCATTCTTGAATATTTAGAAAAGAATTAAATGAAGACAAGCAAAATTTGAACTTCCCGACAATAATAATATACTAAACAATATGCGACCAGCAAATTGTTAGCCCTTTAACTTTACATATCTGAATCTACAAGCCAGTAATTGTCAACATCATCACAGTCTTCTAAACGTTTTTCCTTTTTCATGGACAAACACTTATTTGATTCATCATCTAAGCCGATAACATAATGACCTGGTCCTTTAGAAACGCATTTGAATTTTGTGCACTTATCACCATCATATTTTTCCAGCTTTTCCTGTCCATCAGGACCAATCACATTAATACATACCCTATCGTCGGTGTCTTTGAAGTTTCTATTATCAGGTATTTTGTACTTCACCATATCGGCACAATCCATTGTCCCTTGAAGCATTCCACTCTCCAAAACAAAGTTACAGAAATGTTCTGAAACGATAAAAAAGTTATCTTTACACGATCGTAGCCTCTGCATGTTTTTTATACGTTTTGGTATAGTTGGTAAAATTGGTTCTAGCGTTGTTTTTACTTTTGACTCTTTGGTTGACACAGTTGTAATGACGTTTGACTCTTTAACGTCAGTGGAGTCAAGTTTTAATTCAAGCCATTGTCCATGACTGCCCACTTCATACATATCACTGATTCCATCATTTGTTGTTTCCTCTTTAGAGTGATACTTGTTGTACGGTCTGTCGTACGTAATATACGCTGCTGCGTTTTCAAAATTTGTAAATTCGAATTTTGCATAATCGAAAAAATGGCATGTTTTGTTTTCCGTGAATGCATGAAATATTCTGCATTCTTCATTATTTAGACAGTCCTCAAAACATTCGGTTTCCTCGTCATGAAATTTTCTCCAATAATACGGATGACGATTTGTTAATATTTTGCCTTTACGTTTGTAAAAGTTGATCGAACAACGAACATTTATAAATAAGGAAAAAATAATCACAAAAAGAAAGAAATTTGCCATATTTTACTTCTCAAATTGAAGTATACGTTACAGGAAAAATTATTGATTATGTAAATATATTTGATGTAACTTGTAAACATTTGCTTTCAAAGCTGCTGATTTTTTCTTTCAGAAAAATGAAATAGTATTAGGCTTTTTATATCGTGATTTGTTTTCACCACCCATTAAAACGTTTGAATCTTTATCCAAACGTATCATTCAAAATTGAATTGGTAATAGAGAATCAGATACGTTAAGGCAAACCGCAACCATCCACTACAACCATGTGTTTGTTTCAATATTTCGACGTCAGTTTTATCAATCTCAAGCCTCGTAGCGCGGAAGGTATTGACAGTCGAAATTATGTAGCTCCAGTCGTCAAGTAGACTAGTTTTAGTCGTTCTTCTAGTATACGGCATATAGGGGAGTTTACTCTGGAAGAACGACTAGAAAACTTTGTTTACTTTTAAAAAAGCATCTACGGTGGAGAACAGAGGAAATTTACGGGGATTGTACTTTTCTTCTCTCCATTTTAAAAGAAACTTCTAATAGAAATTTTTCAAGCAAGGAAACTGGGAAATATGGAGAGTTTATTTAATTTGCTAGATTTAGAATCTTATTTTTCTTTGTTATTTCTTCTAGTTTATAGCTAGAAAGGCGTTTGCTTCTTTGCAATGTTTAGATGCATTTTGAAGTCATGCTTTTTATCTAGCAACAACTTTCTGTTGTTAACTAGGATCTACCTAATACTTTCTGGCAATATATCAAAAGTAGATTATAACAGTTTACCTAACTGCCTAATTCATGTAAATACTTCAATCAAGGTAGGTAGCTACATGAGTTCATACAGCTGTGCATAATGATATATACCATGTGCCTATGCCTAAGAGAAGGTGGCATGTGTGTTATTATTGCTAGCTGGTTCATGCCGAGAAGCCCCAAGGCACATATTTAAATACAATGAATTTCTTTCTTGCATCATAGCTCTTAGTTTTGCCTGGAGCTCAGGACTTCTATTTTGGTCTTATCTCTCTTCTTTCGTTATTTAAAATTTCCGCAAGGCTTCTGTCAATCCAATTTTTGTAAAAGTTAAGAAAAAATCATTGTGTTTGTTACCGAGAAATAAGAATAACATATATTCTTGTTTTTGTAAGGTATATACAGGGAGAAGGGTACCTTCAAGGGCTGTCCCTCAAAGAAAGTCAATATGTTGTAAAAAGGAAAAAAATATTTAATATAGATATTTAATGCCCACATTCAACAAGATCTTGAGGTGCAACTTATGGTTTTTCAATTATTATGATTAAAAAATTATGTTTTTTTAATATTTAAGGATTGACGATGCAAAAAAACAAATTAAAGAAAAAATGTATGATCCCGGTAGATCAATATTTTTTCTTTTGTTTTACTTCATTCAAGCAAAATACAAGCAATATGTTTCTTCAGAGGCCAAGAAAGTGTAAAGAAGCTTTAGGACTTGTTCAAAAACAATTAAAAAGTCATAGATATTTGATTATTCGTTCTGCTGGAAAAACTGAGACTTTAGTTGTTAATATTTTTTGAGATAATGTTGAATTGCGGTCAATATCAAGTATCTCCCTCCCCATGCAACAGATAAATTGCAATTTAATTTTGTTAGAGTTGAGCAATTTCTTGATAAGTTTTTCTAATTATAATCATAATTTTTAATCGAATTTTTCACATATATAATCCATGTTTTTCAATGTGCTGTGTCATCAATTTTTTTAATAATTTGTTGCACGCCATGAGCACCAGGCCAATATCAATTGGTGCCTCTCTTTCTTGATGCTGAGAAGTTTTTTGAATTATTTTTGTCCACGTCCGGTAGGAGAAACTAGAATCTTAAAATATGTTACAAAACCCATTATAACCTGATATATGTGGATTTCACACAGCGGTGTTTTCTGGAACTCGTTGATGTTATCAGAAGCTTTTTACATTTAGGGAGAAGGAGAAACTCCCTCTAGAAACAATTCTTTGAACTTGTTTTAGATTATTTAAAGGCAGTCCTTTTTTTATTCAGCATTCTTTATTGGCAAATTTATATTTTTTGTTTTGCATTTTATGCTTTCGGTTTACCGTAAAAGAGTTTAAGATTTTTTTATTGTAATCTGTTTTTCTTTGATATTTAAATTACATACATAATTCCCAATCTGTACGTTGTGCCAAAATATACATTGCTAAGAAAACTAAATTTAAGAGTCTTTTGCAATAAAATGAATTGTTGTTGCAACAAACTATTTTCAGAATATTTCCTCATAAGTTGTTTTGGTCCTAGGCAACAAACGCTTGAAAAGGGCCTTTCAAAGCAAGGGGGATTGGCAAACATTTGCTTTATTTAGTTTCTGATTTCTAATCATATGATGGCAAAGAAACATGAAAAACATTTTCATCCACAGTATATAACTCAAAATTATGTTGACAAATCTTTAAAAAAATATCTAGGACTAGTGAATTCAAAAATAACTTAACCCTATTCAGGCCGTGCTTTTGAGGGCTTCACCAAAGCCGGGTATGCGGGCCCCCTAAGAACTCAGCAACTACATATCCAATTATGGAAGAATGTCATCATATTATGTATTTAGTACCGTTGTCAATTTGATGATGTTATCACTTCTGTAATACCAAGATCATCTTTTTTTAGGTATTGCACGACACCAAATTTGCCTAATTTTCTACAATTCGGCATAATTTTGGTTCTAAATATCAATATAAGGTGAGATTTTGGAATTCTACATCATTTTAGTAGTTCTTTGAAATAAAAAAAATTTTCTAACTTTTTTGTGGGTTTTGGGACAGAACAAATCCCCAGCCAGCGGGTCCTGGAAACAGGCCCCTGCAAAAATTTTTTTTTTGAATAAAAAATTATGGGAATCAATATCAATAAAATTTTTTAAAAACTGATAACAAAGTTTCATGCAAAAGGTATTTGTCGTTTTCGAGTTTTTTTAGGAGAAATTTAGGAGGGAGGGGGTAAAAAATACCCCCCCAACCTGAATAGGGTTAAACCAAAAAGGGGAAAGGGTCTATGTAAAATTCAAATTTTAGCAACAAAGCAAAACTGATATAAATATCAGTAAATTCCTTCGATAATGCATAATCATCCCATAATAATATATTGGAATATTGAACAGCCATAATGTCTGAATTAATATTGCTAACCAACTAAAAAAAATTCAGTTTCTCATAACCAAAATACCACACAGGCCAATAAGATTTTTGCCTATGGTTAAAAGATGGTAATGAGACATGATGTATATCACATGATTAAGGGACCAAATTTGAATTGTCCGATGCTAATGTGCCCTTTAAACCTACTGCTCTCCAATTTCCATCTATAAGAAGTCATGGAGGTAAAGTTTAACAATAAACTTCATTTAGCTCTGAAAATATTCCTCGAAAAAAATTCTTTTGTCCATCAAGATGTATGATGATGATTCCCACTCCCATTTTACTTTCAATTTTGAGTGACCCCTACTGATGTCTACCTGAGATGTGTGGTGAGATGTGTCGAGTGATGCCTAACAAGGAAAGAACATTTTTTTGTTGGAGTACAGGGTAGCCCGCTGCAGGACTACGATCGTTACTGAATTGTCCTGGCATCTACTAGTTCTGTGTGAGTAAAGCCATCACTAACAACTATAACTAACTAGCAAGGCTCCAAAAAACTACCACAGGTGTGTGGATGACGCATATCATGCATATCAGTAGAACATAGGCTTCACAGGAAAACGATGTTTTGTTTGGTTTTCCTCAAGCAGTAAAAGTAAAAACTACTTGCTGCTAGCCTTCATACTCAAACTGCTGGCTAACTTTAAACCAGTTAGCTACCTACACGAGCTTCCTTGCAGCTTTCATCAGGCCTCTTTTCCGTTATAGTTTTTAATAGTGAACACATCATTTATCTTGTCTTGAATGTATGATTCTTTTATTGTTCAAATTTACTTTCTTCAAACATTTTTTCGTGTTAAACATGCAAGCTAGCTGTCTGTGATGAAGTGGCGAATTGTGCAGAATCCCCCTGGAATTGTACATTTTGCCGAACGATCAAAGGGATGCCGCCTTCTGCTATAGCAGAAGGTAGATGGTAAATCTCAAAGGCGCGCAAAACAAAGTTTTCTAGTCGGTTTCTCATTTCCTCGATTTTCCAATTTGCCTATTGGGTAAAGTGCGCCAAAATGGAAAAAATTAATTTTAGCGTTTTCCACGCGAGTGGCTTTCAGAAACCGGCCTGAACTAGTCTAGTCGTCAAGGGGACTTGAAATTCGCTCGATTACTTGATCATTCAAATAAGGGAGTTCAAATTCATAGAAGTTGAATGCTAAGGGACTTATTGGTTTTTAAATGAGTTTGAGTGCCATGACAATGCTGTACTTGAAGGGGGGAGGGGGCAAGGAAGCTATACTCCTGCAGATGTTTTGTGAGCAAGTTTTGTTTCTATTGCAAAAAAGCTGTTTTTACTTGCTTGCTTGTGCCCAATAGACGATATCTTTAGACGATACCGTCGGGACCTCAAAAAAGTGTCCGCTATAGAGAGGTGTCCGCTACATAGAGGTTATTTTATAAGAGTTTGACTATCATTCGGTCTGGATAAAAGTGTCCGTTGTAGAGAGGTGTCCGCTATAAAGGATGTCCGCTAAAAGGAGGTTTCACTGTATTTTGAAGACATAAATTCTTAAAAGTGTTCTCCGTTTTCAACCATTTTGGGCGAAATTTTTTCTGCAATGAATTTTTCAAAAGCTTGGATTCAATATGAACCCACCTATGTAAAACATCTCATGTACGGCTTTGTACACGTTCAACTGAGAATCTTTGCAACATGTCTTGCCATCAAAAAAGGTATGTATACCTGGCATCCGTCCTTTTTGTGGCGACAAATTCATGACACTACAAAACTTTTAATGAAAAAAACTTATTCTTTAGTGTTCTCTAGAGAATTCAAATGAAGTCAATTACATTGCAAAATTAAGACGGGTGGAAAATTTTTTTTGGAAATGCCAAAAAGTAGGCCTAACAGAAGTATAATTAACAAATTAAACTGTATGATTTTAGGGATCGAAAATTTTATATTCGTTTTGTATCCTTAGACTTCGATCAATACTCTCCGGCATTTCCCTCGCAAATATGTAATACAGGCTTAGTCGCTTGCAGCTCATTGCTCTACATGTATTGTTCCAAATACTCATTCAATAAATATTAAAATTTAATATAAAATGCCTTCCTTGTTTGCACTAATTTCGGATGTTTAGAAGTTTTTGTTCGCGTTATATTCTGTTTACATTATCCTTTACAGCTTTAAAGTAAGCAAGGACAAATTTTGCTTAAAACACTTCCATTTCCCTGGCTACTGTATATATTCCCATAATATTCAATAACACTATCTTTAAAGTCGAAAATATGTACAACTGAATCTTCGGAAGTTGCACAGCACATAAGAGAAGTGTGTATTGATTAATAAGTAGTAATTCGTCGATTATCATAAAGGGGCGAGGGAAACGTCTGAAAATGCCAAGATTGGGTTTTGTAGCAGTTGTTAGCGCAGGATTAAGAGGATAAGCCTTTATAGTATCCTTTTAAGAGCATAATATTGATCAAATTTTTAAGCCATTAAATATTTGTTTTAATTATTATTTTTAATTGCATTTTAATAATTATTATTAATTATTTACTGAGAGAAGATTGAACAAGAATATCATACTAATCTAATAAATACATGGACAAGTGGCACTACTAATAACATTTTCTCTCGTTTTGTTGTAGATAAAAATGAAGTACAAAATTGCAACAAGGCCCGAAAGATCTTTCAAAGAAGAAGGGCACGAAAAAAATTTTTAGTAATTTTTAGTTATATAAGACAAAAACTGAAATCAAATTGCCTGAGGAAAGCTAAAGAAATATTGTACTGTTTCTGTACTTAGAATAAGACGTTTTCGTTATTCAAGATGTTTAAGTTCATATAATAGTTACACTAAAGATTCCAAATTATGTATAAGGAAATAATCATGGAATTGGTTATCAGTTACTTGAAACTTACACTTAGGTTAAACAAACGCTTAGGGTAAAAAAACTCATTCTTGAATTTTTAGAAAGGAATTAATTTTAGCCAAGCGAAATTTGAAGCGAATAATAACTGCTACAATAATAAATTTATTTTAAATTTATAGATTCAGAATTGGTTGAATTGCCAAAAATTGTGATATTTGTATATACTAAAATGCGACTAACAAATTTTTGTTCCTTCAACTTTATACATCTGCATCTACAAGCCAGTAATCGTCAACATCATCACAGTCTGCTAAAATTTTTTCTTTTCTCATCGACAAACACCGATTTGATTCATCATCCAAGCCGATAACATAATGACCAGGCCCTTTAAAAACACATTTGAACTTTGTGCAACTATCAGCTTCATATTTCCCAATCATTTCCTGTCCGTAAGGACCAATCACATTAATACATTTCCAATTGAAAGTGTCTTTGAAGTTTCGGTTTTCAGATATTTTATACTCAATCATATCTGCACAATCCATTGTCCCATAAAGCATTCCGTTCTCCAAAACAACGTTGCAGAAATGTTCTGAAACGATAAAAAATTTTTCATCACAGGACTGTAACCTCTCCATGTTTTTTACTTATTTTGGTATAGTTGGCAAAATTAGTTCTGGTGTTGTTTTTGCTTTTAAATCTTTGGTTGACTTTTTTACGTCAGTGAAAACAAGTTTAAATTCAAATCCTCGTCCATGACTTCCCGCTGCATACTTATCACTGTTTCCTTCATTTGCTGTTTCCTCTTTAGAGTGATACTTGTTATACGGTCTGTCGTATGTGATATACGCCATTGCATTTTCAAAATTTGTAAATTCGAATTTCGCATAATCAAAAAATTGGCATGTTTTGTTTTCTGAAAATGCATGAAATATTCGGCATTCTTCATTGTTTAAGCAATCCTCAAAGCATTCTTTTTCATCTTCATGAAATTTTCTCCAATAATACGGTGGACGATTTAACAATATTTTCCCTTTGCGTTTGTAAAAGTTGATGGAGCAATGGATATTGATTAATAAAGAAATAATTATAAGGAAAGAAAAGAAATTTGTCATTTTTCACTTCCTAAATTGAAGTATGAGAAATTGTTGATTACTTAAAAATAATTATTATTATCTGTAAACGCATCCTTTCAAATATGACGATTTTTTTTTTTTTTAAATGTGAAAAAGTATTTAGGCTTATAGCTATCGTGATTTTATTTTCATTACCAGTTATAACTTTTCAATTCTTCATTCAAACATATCCGAAATTGAATCGGTAAAACAATGTCAAATGCGTTAAGGTCAACCACACCTTTCCACCACAGCCATGCGTTTGTTCAATGTTTTGACATAAATTTCATCTATCTTAAACCACGTGGCGCGAAAAATCTTAACAGTAAAAACCATGCAATTCAATTTATCAATGGGGCTCGAAATACGTTCAATTTACATGATTATTCAAATTATGGGAGTTCAATTTCATAAAAGTTGAATGTCAAAGGACTGAACAATCCTTTCTATTCTCATGATTAATGGGATTTAAAAGAGTTCGAACTAAATGAAAGCTCTGTACCTGAAGGGAGGAGGCAAGGGGGCTATGCTCCCAAACGTTTTCTGAAAAAAGTTAGTTTTTATTGCTTGCTAATACTGTTTCAACATTTAGCTATAACTTGAGCCAAAAATAGCCGAAATAGCTGATTTAATAATTCTTAAAAAACATTTTCTTTGCCAAAAGTTGCGAATATTTGATATCCGTCCTTTTAGTGCCGAGAACTTCAAGATACTAGAAGATGTTTAATAAAAAATTATCCTACAATGTTTTCTAGAGAATTCAGATAAAACCCTTTAACCCTATTCCCCCCAGGGGAGGGGGCGGATTCCGCCACAAAGCTCTTTTTTCGTTTCTAACTAAAAAAATATTTATCGAGGAATGACATGATGAAAGTTTATGACTTTTAACAAAATTTATTTGCGAGCATATTGGTGCAAAAATGTTTTCGTGGCCATGCCCACAAGTGTCAAGGCAAGCGCCCTTTTAAACAGCGGTATGCCCAATTTTGGGTCATTTTTTGGAAAAAATCGGATTTTCGGGATCATTTTCCGGAAAACTAGAACATATGTGAAAGTACTTCTAATTTAAAGATGTTTGGTGAAAACCGCATCTAAAAAGCTTTTGTGGATCCAGAGAATCAGCCCATTAAAGTTTGACCAAATTTTGGCTAATTTTTTCCTATTTTTCGGCACGTCCATCGATAAAATGATGGCGCCACAATGCCAAACACGGTTCA
>JANSTP010113119.1:0-13000 GCA_025330745.1 Cladonema radiatum | reverse complement strand
AGAAAACTTTAATCAAACTGAAAATAATGAAAAACTTGAATGAAACAATTATTTTCGATAAATATAGTCTTTCTTAATAAACTTTCAACTCGTAACTTCTTTACGCAAATGATATATAAATAAAAAAACATGTGCGAGAAATTATTCATCAAACTTATTGAACAAAAGAGCTTGCGTCATAAAAAACAAGGGAAATTACCCGCGTAAGTTTGAATGAAAAACATAAAATTCTTTCATCAGCTGAGGGGATTCCTCTTATAGAATGAATGAGATTGAGTGAGTTCCTCAGATCAAATGCGCAAAGATTTGAAAATATTTTAGATGATGTCAAAACAACACACAAGAGATTAATTTTCAATTTTACTTTCATAAGCTACGATTAAATTTTATTTTTTCATTCATAATATATATGTCTACAAAATTATCAGCAACCGCTAACGAGGATCATCGCGCTTCGTTTAGGAGAGTAAAAAGGTGGGAGAAGGAACTTGACTGTAGTTTTGAATATGATTTGAATAATGGGGAAGTTGCTTTTATGAGATGCAAAGTATGTAAAAATTGGAGAAAATTATAAACACAAGCAAGACTGTAAATGAAAAGAAGATTGAAAAGAATTTTTATAATTTAAGTTTTGTTTTTGCTTCTTCTTAATTACAATTTTTCCACGAATACAAACTTTTAAATAAAAAGAGTTTCATTATTTTTTCGATAGATGTTTATTTAAAAACATTTCTTTGCTTCTTCTATTTAAATAATTGTTTTTATTTTGTGGTGCAATAAAGATATATTTTAGAAGAAAGATATTTTATAACACATGTTTGCGATTACATGATAGTTACGATTATTAAATGGAATATTTAGTTTTTTCATCTCCCAGGAATAATATCTAAAGTGAAAAATATAAATCTATGAAAAACATTTCTTAATCGCAATTTCTAAAGAAATAAATAAAAGCTGATCGCGAAGTATCTTTGTGCAATCGCGAATCGCGATTCACGATCGCTTAATTCAAACCCTGTATTACTAGCTGCACGCAGCACCGCACAACACTGAAAGCCTTGGCTTGGTCTGCAGTGACGCAGTTCCAGATTGCTGCACGATTTATTGGCCTATAAATCGTTAGAATCATTCATGGTATAGGTGTACTAAGTTCAGTTACTACAGGCAAAGTACAGATAAAGTTATAATAAATTTCAAAAACTGACAAATTTATGACGTTACAGGCCATTGCCACAGCAACCAACGGTCAAAATTGGGCAAAAAATCTTTAGAACCATTCGGGGAGTATGAGTAAGTTTGGTTACTAATAAAGGGAAAGTATAAATGCTATCACAGCTTTCTAAAATAAACCTTCTAATGACGTCATAGGCCATTGCCATGCAACCAACCGTCGAAATTGGCCTAAAGGTTTTTGGGACCATTTAGTGTATATGTGTACCAAGTTTGGTCACTAAAAGTAAAAGTACAGTAAGGAAATTCCCCTATTGTCCTTATTTCCTGTTTTCTATAGGGAAAATATCATTTGGAAAATAAGTTTATAAAGAAATTGTTAGAACAAATCTCCCTGAAGCAAGTAGAAAATAAATCGGTAGTTGTTAATCTCTCATATTTTTAGTGATAATGATTTAGTACAAATTGATGCTTATTACAATCCATGGAGATTTATTTATACATGACACTGAATGGTTGCAGTTATTAGTTGTTATTGTTATTAATTACTGATGTTATTATGGTTATGGTTATTAAATGGTTATGGCTGTTGTTGGTTAGTTAATCACTTAGTGTATTAGTATTGTGTATTAATGGATATTTACAATTGAATAATGTTACAACACACATGAACATATTACATATACAAAATTGACGGTTTGACTCATACATGAAATGTGACACACTACAGGACTTTACTACTACCAGACAAAGTAACTTATTCATTTTATTTCAACTTTTTCATGATAGCAGATGAAATAAACCAATTCATGGCACTCTCCATGCAAACTTAGTAAAAAAAAGAATTACAAATGGCGACTGCAAATAATAAAACGCCTCCTGTGTTGTACGAATCAAAAAATTACAACAAACGGGTGCGACTCTTAAATCTCTGGAGTAGGTTTACTACTCTCCAGAAATGGAAACATGGCCCAAGAGTTGTGATGACTCTTGAAGGCAAAGATTTAGAGACAGTTCTTGAATTAGAAGACAATGTTATAACATCCGAAAACGGATTAAAAGGAATTCTGACCAAACTTGACTTGCTCCACAAAAAAAAAAGTTGCAAGAAAAATATCAAGGCAAGATATGTCACTAAAAGAATATATATCTGAATTCTCAGTACAACAAAATAAAACAGCACAACACAACAAGATCTTCTCATATTGAAGTTACTGCGTTCAGCCAACCTACCGGAATACAAAGGAGAGTTAATAAAAGCTACAATAGCAAACATAGATTATAATGGTGTACTTCAAAAACTGAAAACTACTTTCTCAAATGACGTAGACCAACAACCCAGAGGAGACTTTGATGGTGCAATTAAAAATGAGCCAACCTTCCTATCCTCACATCAAAAGTCACAACAAAATGAGGATGAATTCGATAATGACGAATTTGAGGATGCGCTGTTAACACATAACTCAAGACGAAGATTTTATCAGAATGACAATAAAAAATATAAGCATCAACAAACCAACAAACATGCAAGTTCTAGCTGGCGAGAACCAACTTCTTCCTCCAATAAAAATCTTGATCGAAAAGGACGAAATCCGATGAAAAATGGTCAGCAGACTAAATGCAATATTTGTGAAAGGATTAATCATTGGGCTACATATTGCCCTGATAAAGATAATGATGGTTTCCTATCTTGTTCATGAGTTTATATTACACTCTATTGACCAAAATGACTTGATTCTACAAAGTCTGTTATCTGAAACCTGGAATTCGACCATTTTAAACTCGGGTGCTACAAGTACCGTTTGTGGCATTAAATGGTTTGATCATAGATAAATATTTCTAGATCAAGCATATTTTCATTATTCGGAAGCTGGTTTTTGAGCACTCGGTAGCTACTTGCGACACAAGGTGGATTGAAAATCAAAGGTCAGTTTATCCTGTTGAAAGATTCTTTGCGTTAAAAAATATTGAAACTACTACATTGCAATAACAATGACTTGTGTCGCAAGATGACAGATTTCGCTCAAAATTGAGCTGCAAGTTTTTAAAGGCGAGAAGACCGGATATGCTTGATCTAGAAATATATTAACACTTGCATGAACCAAAATTGTTGTAATTAGTACTAATATGTCAGATTTAAAATACAACACTAACTTATACATTTGAACAGAAACCAAACACCACTAATACGACAAATAACACAACAAATTGCATGTATGTTGTGGCATGTATGTATATCTATGGGTTTGATGAATTCAAACAAAGTCTTGGCAACGAGGATGTACGAAGTATCAAATATTTTAGCTATAGAAAACCATTTTGCTTTGGTGACGGTCAGCAGAAATTCTCAAAAAGAGCTGCTATTATTACAGTCAGGCCCCTGCAAGGTAAAATTATACACTGATCTAATTGATTCAAATATACCGTTGTTGTTGTTATGGAAAACAGCTCTGAAAAAGGGGAAAATGAACATAAACTTTAAGATGATTACCTTACTTTCCAAGGAAACCAAATACCGCTTTTCACTACTTCTAATGGAATATACTTTCTAGCAATTACAAAGTCTAGACAAGTGATCAAAAAAATGCTACCATGTCAAACAGCAAAGATAAAGTAATTTTACAGTTTACTCAAAGTGATCTAATCAGCCATCAAATTGCTGTTAAACTGCATCGATGCTTTGATCATCCTTTGGCTGAAAAACTAATCAGTCTACAACTCTGCTTCAAAAAAGTACACTTATGATTCTGAATTGAAAAAAGAGGTAAAATTAGTATCCGAAAGCTGTCAAGTTTGCAAACAATTTAAAAAACCCCCTGCTAGACCAGTAGTATCCTTACCTTTGTTCACTGCCTTTCAAGAACTTATCGCAATGGATTTGAAGTTTATAGATAACAAAATAGTTTTACACATGATTTATGTTGGTACCAGGTTGCCCACTGCTTCTATTATTCCCAACAAAGAGAAAGGTGCTGTTATACAAGAAATTTTTAAGCAATGGGTCTCTGTTTATGGGAAACCAAAAAAATACTTGCGGACAATGGTGGTGTATTTACAAACCATGAACTTATTGACATGTATGATTCTTTCGGTATCAAAATTGAAACAACTGCTGCTGAATCCCCATGGAGCAACAGAATAGTTGAACATCATAACCAAACATTGAGGAATATGGTAAACAAAATTGTTTTAGAGGCAAATTGTAGTTAGGAATTAGCTCTCGCATGGGCAATTAATGCCAAAAATGCCCTTGTTAATGTTGCAGGTTTCTCGCCATACCAACTTGTGTTTGGGAAAAATTCAGAATTACCTTGTAACCTAAATGATGATATACCTGCTATCTCTCGTCTTGATAATAGTGAAGTGGTTCACAAGAAATTGAACTGCCTGCAAGCTGCTCGCAAAGCATTTATAGGAAGTGAAAACAACATCAGAATAAAAAAGTGCTTTGAGCCACAATATAATATCAAGCGGAGAAGTGAATATGTTATGGGAAATACTGTTTATTACAGGCCTCTAAAACTTAGGTGCACAATCGGGAGCGGGCACCTATCGGGCAGGCAAAATCTTTTAAGGTGCCCAAAAAATCGGGCACGCAAAAATCAACGCTTCATTTTTACAAAAAAATAACGATCAGAAAGAATAATATAACTTGTATTAATCTTCAATGTTGGGTTGAATTTAGCCTTTTATTAGAACTAAACTGCTTTCGCCTTGAAGTGTGTGTTTGTTACTTTCGAATTCTTTTTTCTCACACGCTTGCCGAGTTGTCAAAGCGCTTACATTAAAACCGTTGCCACATGTCATGGCCAAAAAATATGAATG
Organism: Cladonema radiatum; assembly: GCA_025330745.1. Lineage (NCBI taxonomy): Eukaryota > Metazoa > Cnidaria > Hydrozoa > Anthoathecata > Cladonematidae > Cladonema > Cladonema radiatum. The sequence goes on along the minus strand of JANSTP010113119.1, from coordinate 8,005 downwards.
TGAAGTCAAGTGCATGTGTCTTTCTGTGGACTTATATTGCCATTTAAGTTTTTATTTTCCTTTCCAAACATATGCGTTTATAAAATAATTTATTTTTATCAAACGATTAATCACTTATGTAAATAAGCTGATAAAAACTTACACATCATGTTGCGCATAAAATTATAGTAATAAAAATTATATACAACTATTTGTGAACCTGTGCTTATTATTGCGAATGATTTTTTTTCAAAGTGTTGGTAATATATTTTCATATATTATTGTACTACAATTTGGAAACAAAAAAACAAGTTGATCAACGCAGTATACTCTTATAAAAATAAGCAATATCATCTTTCATCATACTACAAGTTTCCTAACAAAAATAATATTTAAACACTAAATGACCTAACATGTCCGATTTGTGTGCCCAATTTGCGTGCCCGATGGGTTGATTAACTCATTGTAGGTGCCCGAAAATTTTACATACACGATGGGCACGCTACGCTGTAATGAGGCGCCCGAATATTTGGGCGTGCAGTGAAAAATTTTTAGAGGCTTGTTATTATAAGCGAGAAAACAGTAATCAATGGAGAGGACCTGGAACAGTTATAGGACAGATTGGGCAACCGGTCTTTGTTAAACACAGTAGTTTTTATATTCGAGTGCATCGCTGTCGGCTTCAACTAGTGAATTCATCCAAGAAAGTATGACTGATGGTACACCACAATTCACAGATTATACAACAACCTTAGAAAAAGAAAAACCCAAGAAGAATGAATCAAGCATTGATAAACACAACTTGAACAGTGATACAGAGAGTGAATCTCTAAACGATTTAGATCAAGATGCAGATGAAAACAGTAAACAATCTGACTACCCCTTATCAAATAATATAGATAATTTAGATAACACAGCAAATGAAGATGAGTCTGATAATACTCAAGCAAAAACAGTTAAAAAGAACACTGACATAAGATACCAACCAAAGGATGGGCAACCGTGGTTAGAAGCAACCATTATTGGAAGAGCAGGAAAAACAACCGGTAAAAATTGGTGGAATATTGAGCAAAGTGATGGCCTACAAAAATCTACTGATATCTTTAAAATCCATAAACTAGAGATATTTGAATTATGTACTGATGAAATCCTCTTAGACAATACAATATTAACAACACAAAAAGCAAAAGAAATGGAAGCTAAGAAAGGAGAATTACAAAAGTGGTACGAAAAAGGTGTTTATGAAGAAATTGAAAATTCACAAACTCCATAAACTTTAAGGTGGGTTATCACACCAAAAATTATTCACGATATTCAGTCCACTAAAGCTCGATTTCGTGCCAGAGGGTTTGAAGAAGAGCAGAATTTTCGTACAGACAGTCCAACATGTTCTTGTGAAGTTATTCAAATAGCTCTTGCTTTGATCGCTGCAAAAAAATGGAAGTGCAATTCATTAGATGTGAAAGCAGCATTCTTACAAGGAAACCAACTGGAACATAAAGTTATTGTAAAGTCCCCAAAAGAAGCAAATATAAATAAAATGTGGTTATTACGTTAATGTGTTTACAGCATTTGAAAATTAAAGAAGACTTATATAAACTCATGGGCAGACAATGAAAGCATGATCAAGGGCTTTTTTATTTTTTCAAGTCATCAAAAATCATTGGCATTGTTTTTCTATTTGTTGATGATTTGCTGTGGGAAGGAGAAAAAGAAATCAAACCAATAATAGATAAATTCAAGCTTGTCTTTCAAATCGGAAGAGAAAATGAAACATGTTTCTGTTATATAGGTATCAATATCTCGCAAAACAAAAATAGTATGTTAATAACTGTAGATCAGCGCTCTTATACGAACACCATCAATAAAATTAGTATCCCTGAAGAGTGTACAGTAAATCCGAAACAAAGTCTAGAGGGAAAAGAAATTACATCATTTCAGAGTCTGATTTGACAATTGAAATTAGTTGATTAAGTCAAAAACAACCCATCAACAATAAAAATAAATCCTCTTGATACCAATAAAAGCCAAATCATAGTTTATAGTGATGAAAGTTTTGATAATCTAGGAACAAAACATAGTCAAGGTGGGCATATCGTTTTCCTCTCTGACAATAAAGTCATGCTTCCTATTGAGTGGAAATCGAACAAAATACAAAGAGTTGCAAGGTCAACACTTGCTGCTGAGACATGTATAGGTTTCCTTTATGTTTTATACTCTTGTGTAATTTGTGTGGGGCTTCATAGCCTCCTTGCGTTATGTTGTATTTAGGTCAATATGATCTAGACAAGAAAGTCATTCACTTCGTTGTATGAACGAGAACGAGAAAGTTGCTGTCCTTTCCCTGGCTCCCTCTACTTCTTATTTACAACTTGAGTGTAGAAAATCGTGAGTATGTAAATCGTGGTGCTGTGAGTATAGAAAATCACTCTTAAACACAGATATTTACTACTGCTGTCTCAAGTACAACGACATCGCAAAGTTATATTATAATTACACCTCTATGAATGACAGATTTAAAGCAAATCTCAAAATTTCACCTTCCTTCTTTTCTCGTAAAATAAAATGATAGAAAAGTTTTCCAGTAAATAATAAAGTGGAATTTCGCTCCTCTCCTTTTTGGAAATGAAAGATAATTATTTGGCTGCTGAGATGAAGTGTTGTTAAAATGTTTTTTTTTTCCATTATGAATGTGTTTTAAAGATTATTTGTTACAGTATGCTAGAAATTGAGATAAACATTATATCACTATAGAAATTACGACCCAGTCTAAATATATCAAAGAACAAAAGGCCATACAACAAGAATAAAATTGCTGAGGAAAACCTGTATAAGAAGACCACTTTTTTATGGTCCTCAAAGTGGTTGCCTTATACAGATTTCACTGTATATATTCGGCAGCTTTTTGCCAAAGAACTGCTGAAGGATATCAAAAATTTCTCAGATACTGTATCTACGACAATTGTTTAGCAGAGGAAAATTAAGTTGACCTTTAAGGACTAGATGTACAAGTGTCATCTAAGGGTGCCAGTGTATAGAGACACATGAAGAAAATTGACTGTCTCTGTAGGTTAAACAAGGATGCAACTGATCAGTTTTTAAAAATCCAGAAAATCTCAACGAAAAGTTAGTAAGTAAGAAAAATGGCGCTTACCATGGCTAACACAGAAGAAAATTTAGTAATTTCATGCCAATTTTCTGTATTTTTTGTTACATAAACTCAACATAGAAAGTTACTACAAAGTGAAGATATCACAACCACAAGAACATTATATTTCTTTTATATATATTTATTCCGGAATGCAAAGCAACACTATGAAAAATCCGGAAATTTGGATATTTTCGGAAAAGTGGCATCCTTGGTTAAATTTCGTCAAAGGATTGCCTGAAAACCCTAAAATAATGGAAATGAAGTGATAAAATCATAACTAAAATTTTTAAGCTACTATAATCGTGTTGTTTACCTTTTGAAATTTTCCCAACACAACCTGACACAACTCCTAAATGTTAATTTGAAGCTCGAATGAATGATATTTTTTTCTTTCTTGCAAGGTATCATTTTAGTAATTTTAATTTGTTGTAAGTTTAGCTGGCATTATTTTCTATTTTTTTCCTTAATAATATCATAAAAATTTTTAAAAAAAAAAAAAATCTTAAAAAGCCTTCCACAGGAAGAAAAATGATGATGTGAGGTCAGCAACATATCACTTTTGTTTTTCACTTTGAAAATGAATCAGTTAATTTCAGTCGCATGAAAAACTAGTAAACACATGAAAACTAATAAAAAATTATTTTCAGAAAAAGACAGTGGAGTGTGCACAAAAAATACTAAATGAAGTTGAATTATTTCACCATCATCTTCTGGTTCAGGAAAAAAGGTGCAGAAGAGACGAAAAACTGATGGCAGAAAGGAAACACATATGAGAAACAAAATGATTCTAAAGTCAGTATTTTCATTATAAAAAATTGTTGTCAATCATTGTCAACTGTATTATCCAGATTTTTGTCTTTATGACCTATCATAATTTTTAAATATAATTTCCGAATTCCTAAACACCGATTAAAGTTTCTCATAGCACTTCCTGATAAAAATATATAAAAATCTTCAATTTTTTGAAATATGATGGTCATAGTTTATTATATATTTTTGATAATTTTTGGATGAAAAAAATAATGCTGAAAAATTTCTTAAACACTGACAGACATTTATTGCCTGCAAACAATCATTGTAGAAGTTTCAGACAAACATCTTTTCTAAACCATATAATAATATTGCAATTTCAGAGCACCTTGTTGGCTTTCCACTTAGAGAATACAAGAAAAATATTTCCATGGTTGCATGATAAAAACCTTTGATATCACTAGCTCAAAACCTTTTGGTCAGAAATTAGTAAAGTTTAGACGTGAGGCGTACTGTCTCTTAATTCAGGGAAAACACATTTTTTCAAACTTGCATGCTCAGGTCTTTATATTATTGACAAACAAGCATGACAAAGATAAGGTGACAAAGCTCTGAAATAGCTTAACCATATTCAGAGCGCTGGGGAGGTGGTGAGTGGTGGGGGTAATTTTTAGCAACAAAAACAATCATTTTTAGTGTCAAAAGTAGCACAAATTTTCAGAAAAATGCCAAAAAGGTATTGGAAGTGGTTTTTTGTGGTAATTCTAAATATTCAAGACATATGAAACATTTTAGGCACATTTAGCTCAAAAAGATTCTTGAAATTTGAAAAAACCGGATTTGATTTCCTGGTTTAATTGTTTGACGTCACAGAAAAAAGTACAAGACTCCTCAGACCCATGTCATTGTAATTTTCTGAAACTAGATAGGTTGTTCTACAATCCTACCAAGTTTCATGATTTTTTGTTGAGTTTTAGAGATTTTAGATGGGGGGGGGGGTAGGTTTTATGCTGCCCACCACTCGACCTTCTAACGTCCATCAAAAAGCCTGCCCTGAATAGGGTTAATGAAAAAAAATCATGCATAAATTTTTCTCACTTTTGATGAAATATCATACATTTATTTCATGCCAAACATTTCCCTTGTTAATATATTTCTTTAAAGCAAAAGGTCAAACATAAAACATTTGCTCAGAAGGCACTGTCAAAAATTGCAAGAAAGGTGAGAAAAATTGTCCCCATTGAAAAACTATGAACAGTTCAGCCTAACGGATATCAGTTTACACTTGTAAATGAAAAAAATACAAACCTGGAACAAAGGAACAAACCTGATTCTTCCAGTAAGAGCTACTTGTGCCTTTTTATATTCTTTAAATTCCTTGCTATAATAATCGAATGATTTAATAGATGCATAAAATTCATCCACAAATACATGACACATTCCATCTCTTCTAGCAATCTCGTCATTGATTTTTTCCAAGGCATTCTCATGAGGAATACACACGACTTTAAGATTTGATAGAGATTCTTTTTGCAATTCCAATTCCATTTTTAATGAAAACAGGGTTGGCATATCATCATCATGACAAATAAACAAAAGCACTTCCGTGGAATGGTACAAACTCGCAATCTCTCGAGCTTTGCTAATTAACAATTTTGTTTTACCTGTTCCCCAATGAGAATCTAAAATGAGTCTTTTTAGATCATTCTGCATCAATCCTAACTGATAAGGGGTCCAGAAATCGTAAAATTTAATATTTTCAACTTTTCCTTGCTCCTTTACTTTGTTTTCAATTATTTTACCCAGGTCTCGTGGCATAATGCATTCTGATATTGTTGTAGTGAAAAGTAAGTGTTTGAATATGCATTTCAGCTCATTTTCAAAATTTCTCCCTTCGCTTTTTGCTGTTTCAGCTATAATATTAAAATTTTGGTGTAGATCCTTTTTCTGTAAAACATACTTTTGACACTCATGACATACTTGAATATCTCTTTCAATATAATAAACGAAAGAAACAAACTTCCATTGATTACTGATATCTTCATTTGTACATTGTGTGAGAAACCACTCTTGAAACAACTCACGGAAATTACGTAATTGATTGATTGCTTTTATTGATGAACCTTTTGAAAGACCATATTTACATTCAAAGTTGATAATATAGCCTGAATCAAGCAAAATGATAAAATCTTTTTCACCAGCTCCACTAACAATTCCATCAGGTCTTTGAGCAAGATTATAGCCGCGAAAAACTACTACTTTTCCGTCATAATTTTCAAAAAAAGCATTCAAGAAAACATAAACTTCTTTTTCAACTTCTTCCCCTCTTACATTATCAACCTGCCCTGCTTTCTGTAGGTAGACGTTATCTATTATGTCAGCAGAATTTCTCAGTTTTTCTTCTGTTTCTTCCCTATCAAGAATGCCCGGATACTCCGAAAGAAAAACTTGGGGCACAAAGATTTTGCAGTTATCATTGTTCTGTAATTCTGGATAATGTTCTTCCAAATATTGATCTGCAAGCTGTTCAATATTAAACTGAGTTGAATCTGGACTCATTACAATGCCATTCCCAAAATCCAACTTCATCTTCTTCCAATTACCCCCTGTTAATTTAGCTGCTCGCTTCTTTATTGAATTTTTGAGTGTTTTCTGGTTTTCTGCACCATTAGAAGTAATTTTTGACTTTAGAGAATTCCTTACTTCAGTTGCAATCTCCGATGAGGTGAACACTCCAACATGTGAACAAAAAATGCATTTTTCCTGCGAATTATTTGAAATATTCATTTTTATTAAAATCTAGAAAAAGGAGAAAGAACAAAAAAACTTAATAAATGGTTAAGAATCTATACAATTAGACTCTTATTCTTAACATTGAGGATAAGGCCAGTATGCATTCTCCGATCCGCGCTGATGTCATCAGATAAAAATAACCAATCAGCGCTCGCAATTTCCGTAAAATTGCTGACGTGATTTATCGACGTAGCGTAAGCTGGGGTGAAACAATGAAAACAAGCCTTCTGAAATAATAGCTTCTTGCAAGTTAAATTTAAAAAAATATCTATAGCGACAACACAAAACATGATCTCAAAACATTGTTTATGATACTCAAAAAAAGAAATCAAAGCTTTTTTAATGGACTTTTAAGAAATCAGATCTTTTTGACAACTACCCTCTCTCGTAGGACTGTTAAAAACACATTTTTCGTGAAAATACACACTTTTGTTGTAAAATAATGATCAAAAATAAAATTGTAAACATTGTATCAACTTTATAAAGAAGTTTGATTAAGATATGTAGTTTGGTGTGTAATCTATAGAAACTTTTTTATGCCGCTGCTCACTCGCGCTGCTTGTAATTCGTCAATATTTCACCTCGGCTCCCAACAGCGTCGGGAATAGCCCGGATCGAAATTTCCATGATATACTACTTACGCATAAGTCAAGCTAGTGAATAACCCAAGCTCCAACAAGAACTAGGGAAAATTTCTAGAAGACAGAGTTTGTTAGGGCACTCAGTGGTGCAACTTCACGGTCGTTGGACGGTTTCAGATTACCAAAATTAATTGCAGACAAGTAAAAAAATTAAATTCAGGTTTTTTGGTAGCCCGGCTGGACCACCAAAAAATATGTTAAGTATATGTTATATAGTAAAATAAAAGTTATTTTCACAATGTTTTTTCATGTATCTTTTACTCTTTTCAGAGAAAAGTAATGTCTAGACATCTTTATGAAAAACTACTTTTTATTATTAGTTTTTTTCTTTGTACAACAAGTGAGCAACCTCTCCAAGTTGTTTCGTACATACTGTAATCTTCAATTTAAAAATAAATGCGTGTTTTAATAGAAAGGGTGAAAAATATATCTTCTTTTTTATGTAAATAAAAAAAGTCTTAGCATAAATATTTCTGCGATCAAATGATTCACTATTTTATTTAAGTGTATCTATTTTTATAGAGTATATACATTTTTTTTAATATGCAAGATAAAGTGAAACCTGCTTTAGTGGCCACCACTCTATAACAAAAACCTGTCTTAAGTGGCCAGCCAATTTAACCTGCCTATAAAGGCCACCTGCCTATAAAGGCCAATTTTTTTGTCTCCCTTGAGTGGCCGTTATAGACAG
>JANSTP010113008.1:0-13002 GCA_025330745.1 Cladonema radiatum | reverse complement strand
GATCCTTTATGGTTCCTTAGGCGGTGACAAACCCAAGTACAGTGGACACTCGATATAACGAACCTCCACGGGGAGCACATAATTGTTCATTAAATCGAGAGTTTGTTCTATTAAATGGGAAAATCCAAATGTTTTTCTCCGAAGGGACATAAAACTTAGTTCGTAATGTCGAGAGTTCGTTATATCGAGGGTTCGTAATACAGTAGACTCCCAGTTATTCAAAGCTCCACGGGAGATAACTGAATAATTGAAGTTCTGATAACTGAGGGAAATTTACATTTAATTGGGTTAAAAAGTCCAGGGGGAAATGAAATATGTTCGAATAACCGGAAATTTCGAATAAGTGCAGGTTCGAATAACTGGGAGTCTACTGTATTGAGATTTTACTGTACTTACTTCACAAAATATATGTCTATATTAACACTTGCATGAACCAAATTGTTTTAAATAATGCTAATATATGAGATTTAGAATATAACACAACAAATTGCACGTATATGCATGTTTTCCCATATTTAATCTTCAATTTGTTTTTCTCTTTTCATCACTCCTTGCATTTTCCATCTTGCAAGGCGGGTTTACATGTAGCAGAAGTGCTCAAAAGCTTTCCTGGCTGAGTGGAGAACATATAGTTCTTAAACTTTTAATATATAATATAAACTCGGATCATGTATCGAATTCATGGTCTGAGCAAATCTCCAATTATTATGGGATTATTAAAAAAGGGTTAGGTCAAGATAACTTGGTTTAGATAAAAGGACATGGGGTTAATTTCACAAGGGTTTTGCCCTAGTAATTAGTAATTGGAGATTTGCTCAGACTACGAATCTATCAGAAGGGTTTTCAAGTCAAGATTACGTTGATTTGAAAGCACAATCAAGAAAAAATGCGAGAAAACTTCGAACTAAATTTGTTATTGATGCGTTATCCAAGTAGAAAAAAATATCTAAATCTTTTTCAATATTTACGAATATCAAGAAACCTAATTCAAGACGTCATGAATATATCTTAATGTTTCTCACTAGTTATACATACGTCCACCTAAAACAACTAAAGCCAGGAAAGGTGCAGAGAGAAGCTCTCGATCAAGTCATACCGCCTTTAAAGTAATGTTTTCAATTAGAAAAACATAGCGATCCGATTTTTTTCCGGTAAAATACCCCACTCAACGGACTGTTCAAAAACAATTTAAGTAAAAGTACATTATAAAACTATATACTCGAAAGGAAACGAAAAATACATGGAAAACAAATTACTCCAAGAATTGGAAAAACAGATGGGATATATTCAATCTACCCATAAAGTCCCAACCTTTATGGTCAAATAATGATTCTCCAATACCTACTTCCTCCTCCATCTTCCAAAGAACAATTATGAGAGAATCGGAAAATGCGCAAAATTTTAAGGAAAATTAGATACAATTTAATTGCTCCAAAGACGAGAGGCACCATAAAAAAAAATATAATGTCTCATAATTTCTTAACACAACTCTAATTATTTTGCTAAAGCCTTTTTTTCAAGAAACATTCTGTAGTGAATAAAAAAATTTACCCTGATAAAGGTGAGTTCCTCACAAGCTTTCTTATAGGAGATTCCCTTGTCCACCTCACAAAAAGCTATACAAGAGACATTGATAGCCCATTTTGGTGTAATCCTTTGAATTCTCAATGATTTCAAATCTCCATCGTTTATAGCTTGTTCTTGCAATGTCTCAATTTCAACTGTGAATAAGAAAATATTAAAAACATAAATAAGGCCATAATCCGAGCTGTTACTGGGGTCACTATAGAATATTGACTAGTACTAGGAGTTCGTTTGTATTCAAACTAATCAAAAGGTCCACGTTCTCGTTTCCTGTACGGCATGAAAAGCTTATATATGCGGACTATTGTGGCTCACAGCAAATAGTAGAAAGCTTTACTGCATTCAAATTCAGAGAAAATCTCCTATTGTCATGGGAACTTTAAAAAACTTTTAGGACAAAATAAATTCGTTTCATCAAAGCGCATGGTGGGGGGAGGGGGGGTAGCTTCACTAGGGCGGAACCAGTTTTTTAATGCCTATCAAATTACCAAGTGGCACTAAGCTCAAGCCAATGAATAATCGTGCTCAATTTGATTTTCTAACAAAGAATTGCTCTACTGACCAGAAATACTAGGGTTGTTTAAGATTGTACATGCTTATAAAAAATCGTTACCATTAATATTAGAGATTAACTCATGATAAATTAAGATAATAAAGATATTATATTAAAAATAAGAAAGATAGCATTATAATACATTATATTACTTTAAAGTAACTTAAACATAAAAACAGAAACAAGGCACGGAACAAAAGTACAACTTTCAAAACGAATGGCAAAATAAGAATTATAGAAAATGAGACTTGTTAAAAATACGTTTTATCAAACTGAGCGATTTTTCATACTTGGATTTTTCGAGCATTTCTCAACACAATCTTGATCAATACCACGGAGATCTTCTTTCATATCAGACTGAATGTTCGTAATCTGCACAACAATTTCTTTCATTTTGCTTCTCAATCCACCTTCCTCCGTAGAGCCTAAAAATATAATTTACACAATACAATTTATAATGAACTTTCACCTAAATTATAGTCCATACATTAGATTATCCTAAATATCGTATTTTCTACTATACCTATTTCACTATTTCTGTAAATTTTAACTTCCTATCTATAAATAAAAATTAATACTAAAATTATAAAATCATTCTCTTATAACATTAGCTAAAGAAAAAAGCCAGTTATCAGTTGCAGTATATCTAATCTGATACTCCCACTGCCGATAATTTACATATACTAGACATTTAGGTCCAAAAAATATTTATAAAAAATCAGGGTAAAATCCAGAGAGAATGCAAGACGGTTATCCAAGTTTGAATATTGCCAAGCACTTTCAATGAAATTGTCTTGCAAGTTCCATATGAAACTACATTATCATAGCTCTTTAATTTCTCTTGTAACATCTAAGAACCAATTTCAGTTAGAAAACTAACTAGTTGGAGAAAAGCTCTCCTTTTTTTTGGGACATTATTAGGAGCCTACACGCATTGTCTTTCATAAAGCATTATTTTTATAAACTGAAGCATCAAAGGAATTAAGAAACTTTCAGTACTGAAATATTTTACCTTAAAAAATTAAGCAACTTTATTATCTGTTTCTTATATATTATTTATTAGATTAGGTTTATCAAAAGATATATTTTTACACATGCCATTTACTATGCTAAAGAAGAAATACATTATCAAAGTATCTCATTCTTAACTGATTCTATGTGTTTAAAAACTCGTGTTTTAAAGTGAAAAGTAGGAAGAGTAACCTTTTATTACGTAGTCCGTAGTTCTTAGCTACTATGAAATTTAGAAAAACAATAAGAAACTTTCAGTACTGGAACTACAAAAAAAGTAAGAAACATCGTATAATAGGGCTTTTCACTGGTTTCTTACAAAAAAAATACATGCATAGCCTTTGAAAGTAGTCGTTTTTGCATTACATTCTCCTATAAATACACAAGCTTTCAAAAAAAGCAAAGGATGGGGTAGTGAGAATGAAACAAAAAAACGTCAATATAACCTACCCAGTTCTTTGATCAGATCATTCACTTTTCCCATTACACGAGAATTTAATAACGAATTTCTTTCGTATAAATCAATCAATAAATCAAAATGAGATGATAAATGATTTTCTATTGGTTTTTTCAAAGCTGCGATATTCGTGGCTTGACCTATCATCTATGAAATTGAAACACTTTTTTTTAGTTTTGTTGAAAAATTTTGTATCTAGAAGAAGTTAAATAATATATAAACAAAGTATAAGACAGTGTTCTGGCCTGGTCATAAGAAAATCGCCAGGTGAGTAGTCGTCAATCCCCTCAATTAGTTATAGGCGTGTGTTTATAAGTATTTTTGCTAAAATACCTATTATCATGGTGAGTTTATTCATTATTTTAGGAGTGTGGGAGTCGCACCTCTGAAATAATCAATGATGTTTATATTCTCCGTACTAGATTAATGACTTTCAATGAAAATTGCCGTTAAGGAGTGAGGCAAAATTGTAGTTTATCAAAAGTATTCTATAGTGGAAACGGAGTGAGGTTTTCAACGAATAACTAAACGATTTGATTAAACCCACGCTCAAAACGTTGGAAGATACTGGAGTTTATGATTTTTAATGTATATATACAAAGGTTTTCTAAATGTATGGCTAGGAGAACAAGATAAAAAGAGGTTTTTCAAAAGTACTTTTTTACCTCGGACTTACGTAGCGTATAAAAATCAATGGAATGAATTGAGGTGTAAGTAGGCGCGTGATCGCTTGCCTCTTATGACCAGGTCTGGTGTTTATATTACTGTATCCTCTCCCTCAATTGTTCCTCTATTTCATTGTCATAAAAGATATTAAAAAAACTAATGCATATGAATAGCTTTCATAAGTCAACGATGTCAAAACTAATTATAAAGTCAATACCTACTCTATCTTTACCGTTCAAAGTTTTTTAAACATTTTGAAAAGATCTTTCCGATAAAATAGATATGCAATATAAGAGAAAATATACATAACAAAAACTCCTAACCTCAAATGAATGTTTCTCAATTCCTTTCTTTTTTAAGAAACATTTTTAAATATTTTATTTTAGTTGATTTTTGCTACCTTTATGCCATCATTTTTGTTCAAGAAAATAGACATACTGGAAACTATACGAAATCACGCTTTCGTCATTTTCATATGAAACTTAAACTTTTCATACGAAACTTAACTATGCTTGTTAATCCTTAATGTCTCAATCCTGGAATAGCAGGGGAACGAGAGTGGCACGGCACACACACTTAACTTTGGAGGTAATCTAAAGAAAGTGGACAACCTTTCAAATGGAAACTACTTCTGGGAGGCTTCACTTCTTATAATAAAGCTTTTTGCTCGATATTTTTGAATCGTTTGAAAAAACATGTTGCTAATCTATATTCTTATTGTCGATTCAGAAGCCAGTGTCAAAACACAATAAGGTTCTGTTTTTCCTGGTTTTTTCTCTATTCTCTATGATTTCGAATTTGTTTACCTTTTAAAACTGAATCAGTTTGATAATCAGGTTGACATAAATTTTTTTTTTTTTCTTTATAGTTTTGATTTCATTGCATAATTCAACTGTTGGCAAAACAACATTACATTTTTTTTAATGATCTTACACTTTTCAATAAACCCTACATTATCTTATGCATTTGAACAAACTTTGATCATGCTTTCCTTTCTTACTGGCCTTTCGTTATTTTCCTCCGAATATTATAATTTTTAGTCTTCACCTAGCTTACAGCTGACACTATCAAGCAAGACAGATTTATTGCAACCTTAACTGCTTAAATGGCCTTTTATTACAATGTCAAATATGTAAATTTTGATAATCCGCCAAATATACTCGTTACATGGTTCGGATTTCAAAAATATTTGCCTCAACCGCAGTAGAAACAAGGTTTTTGAAATATAATGTGCACGCATAATTAGGTATTTTTCACGACTGTATAAAAAAATAACCTAAACTGAATATAAATTTACCATAGCATTTACGATAGCAATGGCTTTAAGCTGCGCTAATTTAATGGGTATTATTGAAATCACTCGAATTTTATAAAGTATACAAAAACTATAAAAAGTATGATTCTTAAAAACACAAAAAATAAAAAATATTTGAAATTCCTACCTTGACTGGCTGATTTGATTTATCACTTGCTTTGAAACTCAGTACCATTTCCAATTCATTGAACATTTTTCCTTTGATTTGAAAGAAAAAGATGAGATAATTATCACTCTTATGTGGAATACTGATTTCAACATCTTCTTTCTCCAAACCAATCGTTGATACAAAAGCTTTCATTGATGCTGTTATTGATTGTTTAGGGTTGAATGATACGGAATATGTAAGTGTAGCACCAACATTCTGTAATGAAACATGTTAAAGGATATTTGTTGACGAAAGTGTTAACAAAAGAGAAATATTTACCATGAGCAAAATAGAAGCAAAACAGTCATATTAACTTATAAGTGACATCAAAGTTCAAGAAATAAGCGTCTAAGTTCTGAACTGATATGATTTGAGCAATCGGTTTCAACAAAATAATCATGAAGGAAATAAACAGATGAAATAGAACTGTGAAAGCTGCCAGTAAAAAATTTTAAAGTCCAATTGATTTTAAAAATATATATTATGTTAATTACTTGTAATAGCTCAATAATAGCTAAAAACTGATTGATCACATCCATTTTACCCAAAATTAAATTTTAAACCTGACATAAAATGCTTTTGACTTAGGAAAAGTTACAATTGAGGAAGGTATCAATTCAAAGTTACTTTAAAGCTACGAACAGTAGCATACAGTAATGTAATTTCTCGGTCCCGCAAAGCCAAAAGAAAATAATTTAAAATGTTAATTATAGTAAATTATGGGTGTGTCTTTTGAAAATGGGTATCCAAATAAACAATTTTAAAAAACTTATTGTTCAAACTTTGTATAAACATTATTGTTTAGTTTAAGTATTTACGATCACATAATTGTTCCGTAACCTTTCAGCTGATACACAAACATCAGACACAAATTCAAATTTGCCTTAAAGGTTCATTTGTCCATTGATAGAAATTTTGATTTTAATTTTACTCTGAAAACTTGATCGAAAACTTGCTCTTTACTTGTTGAAGTATAGTCATTTGGTTTTCACAAAAACAAGAAAACATACAGAAATTCCATTCATCACAAGAAACATCAAGAAACAAACATCTCCTCAAGGAGATTTCTCATGTGAAACTTTCACCAAGTCCTAGCGAGTCACCAAATGACAGCATAGTAGAATTGAAAAGATAAATTGATAAGAAACTTATTTTCACCTGTTCACATTTACTTTTGCGAATGACAAGCAAATCTTTTGCCATATCCATAACTGGAAATTCGATTCTCAGTGTGATGCCTTCAGTTTTATCAATGATGACTTGTGTCTTGTACACATTTCCAGAAATTTTCAAACTTCCAAATAAAGTTAACCCAGATGATATTTTGTCTGATGGCTCAACAAATGACTTTTTCCCATGATTTGCCTGTGTTCCTAAGATTTAATCATAGCCATTAATGTAGAGTGAAAATTTTCTGATCGTAAATGTCCACTATGTGCAGTTTAGTGCATGTTTCATATATCGCAATAATATCAAATGAGAAAATGATGCTTCTTTTTTAAAAAGCCAATTATTTAAGCCACACATTAGCATGACGGTATGTAAAGTTTCTTTCCTACTAAGCAGTAGTTTTTGAAGATAGATTTTTCTTCTGAAGCCGAATATTTGTTAACTACGCATATGGAATGAGTCAAAAACAGAAATATAATAGTTACACATTTCATTGTGTTTTGAACAACTTTAAAATTTCAAAGCAATTTCGCTACTAAGTACTATTTTGATGAAAAAAGTTATCTTCGAGAATTGACAACAAAATATTTCTTTCGCTGTCCAACAATGGTGGGCATTCTGTTCCAACTATATCCTTGCAGAAAGAGTTATGAAAAAGGCTGCAAATAAATTAAATTATTTTCCAAGCTATAATGCCAATCCCGCACCCATTGCTCACTGATAAGTAATAAATGTTTAAAAAAACTCTTTCAAAAAATAAGCTACAAATAAACATACCATTTTTATCTTTGCGATAAAACAATTTTGTGATACCAATGAATTTTGCGTCATTCAAAAATGGAATTTGATGAGCTTTAGTTATCAAACTAAATACTTCAAGCAGCTTTGTGTAGCTCAAATCTTTTATAACACCTTGGAAATATGAGCCCGCATCATTCGATGTCATTAATTCCCCGTTACTATTGATAATAGGTATTGATTTTTCACTTCCATGTGATCCAATTGTAACATGGGATCCTTGAAGCTCTATACAAATTAAAAAGTACGATATTAAATACTATATTTGCATTTGGCCTCTGATGATTGTCGAGTGAGGATCTCACTCTGCGTGAAACACTGTGTAAGGCAAACACATCCAGTATTGCTTATATATTTATTAATGCTCTATATTTATCAGTATAACGAGCCTTCTTTAAAATTATTATGCCTTTTTTAATAATTATATCTGCATTGATAGTATTTTTTGAAATAAAATTGCTCAATACAAATTTATAATAGCTTGTAGTAAATTTGTAGTGGTTGATAAAAACTACAGACCTGTTCTTGAAATTACAGTTTTATACTTTATATACTATTAGCTGGCATTATGAGTATCAAGAAAAAATGTGTAATTTTCATTATCTTACATACTGTGTTATTTTGAAACTTACATAATTACGGTGCATATGATTATGATTATTTGATTACATCACATTTTTAGTAACAAAGACTTTATTACTTTCAACAAGCAAAAACAGAAATAATATTAAAAAAATAACTTAATTTTTTCTCACCAAATGCATAGTTCTTAGCACAATTTGTGAGCAGATTAGAACCATAAAGTTTCTTAAATACCAAAACAGAATCATCAAATATATCCACAGCCGCTTGACTGAACACATGAAGTGTCATGTATCCAGATTTCTGAAGCATCAATCTACCTATAACGATGAAAAAGATTAACATTTAACAATAAGATTTTTGTATACAGTGAAACCTGTATAAGGGGATCTTAAAAAAGTGGTCTTCTTGGACAGCTGATCTTCTTGGACAGGTGATCTTCTGATACAAGTTGAAAACAATAGAAAATACCACTTTGGGACCAAGAATTAATGGTCGTTTTTGCAGGTTTCACAGAATACTGAACTTATATACTGTAAATGTTTTATAAATATTTTTTGAAATATCAAATCATATCAAATCAAATCAATATTTAATCTTTGCATATCTACATATTATTTGCCTATTAAATTAATTTTTATGATATATCTACAACTTTTCTGTACAACTTGAATAATTATAAAGTAGTAAATAAAAAAAAAAAAACATAACAAATTAACAATAGAAATTTCAAAACTTGTGTAGCGATGTTGAACAAAAGTTTATAGGCTGTGAAAAATGACGATAAAGAGTTGATTAAAAAGATTTGATGCAAACAAGAATATATATCAACTACCATATAGCAAAAATAGAAATTGAACAAAAATTAAAAGCGAATTTTAGAAGCAGAGAAAAGGGAAGCGACAAGAAGAGGCATGCCTCAGACATGGTTAATATGAACTTGTATGAAAAACGAGCAACTAGAAAAGCTTGAAAAAAAAAAAACATACACAAGGAAACAAATGAAAGAAAAGAATATGAAATGACCGTGAAGGCAATGATAATCACAACAAAAAGTTAAGGCTTTGCTTTGTCCAGAAAGACTCTGCACTATAAATATAGGAAAAGTTAAAATAGTATAAGTTCATACCTTGGAGTATTGGAAGTTTAGCGGAACTTGTGAAACCAAGATTTCCAGAAATTATCAAATATTGTTCTTTATCACTGATATTTAAGATAAAAGTTGGATTAATTAGCACCAAATCATGTGTAAGGTGAATAATATCTTCAGAGTAGCCTGTTATGTTGAAATTGTTGGGATAAACTACTCCTTGAATTTTCAAACCAATCAGGTCTTTTAGTCTTTGTGTAAAGTATTGACAAGAGCGATCAATTGACATTTGATTTTCGCATGATGACGGAAGGCCAAGTTGGCCAATGAAAGTTATACCTAAATTATAGAAGATTTTTCAGTTCAAAATGAGATCTCTTAGTCCAGGGAAAAATTTGGATACTTGTGAAAATTGAAAATAAAAAAATACACAAATATTACAAAAACAACTCTCAAAGCCATTGAGACTTTTCGGCTCATTGTCAAAGTCAACGAAAACCACTAATGTATTACTCCATTTAATTCTTTATTTATTTATCCAAAAAACGACTATATGACTTTAACCAAAAAAAATCACACAATTTTTTGACCTATGTTTTTTGTAAAAGATACAGGCTCTCAGTTAATTGAAAATTGTACCACAACTTATTGAGAGCTTGATGGTGTAATTTTTATAAAAACCTTTTTTCGTTTTACCATAATTTAATGATACTGTCCTATTGGTTTGTTTCTATATATTTTAAAATAGCGAATTTAAATTTAATGATTACCAGGTATTTTACTTAGTTATTTAATTTTCAATGATTTTAATAAAAAAAAATTCCTAAAAAAGGTTCCTAATAAAATACTGACGGAAAGACTGAGGGAAAAGAAAACTTATATGAAGAAGAATTATATTCATAATTCATCACAAAATGCCTACCAATTTTTATCAATCAGAACGCCATGTAATAGATTGGGACTTTTTAAGTTAAAGGGTTTTGTATAATATGCTCATTCCGTGAGAACGAAAATGTTATACCTGAGTCGTTGGTGGGACTTTTACTTATAAGCTTGTCTTTGAAGTCAATTTTTTCTGAATATCCATTGCCAATTACCAAAGCTAAAATGTAAAGCACAGATCAAATCTGATTACAAAAAATATATATTTCATCTTCAGCAAGACTAAATCAATCTATCTGATATATCTTTAACATTACCAATCTGAAATTAAATAACTTAAGGTGCGGCCACACTATGCTAAATGAAACTTGCTAAATTTTTGTTGTCATAGTAACAAGCAAATTTTATACATGACCACATTTGCTAAACTATTGAAAATAAAATATTTGCTAATTTCATTTAGCAGTTTAAAATCATGCTTTCAAAAATCAACATTAAATAAAACACTATTATTAAAGGTCTTTTGAATTCGAACAAATAAAAAAATTTTTTTCCTTTATTTATTGTTATGACTAAAGAAATTGTAATCTGGAGATTTTTATCTATTGAAAAAAATTCTTAGTTGAAATTTACTGCTTGCTAATATTTTAAGCAAAAAGGAATCCCCTGCTAACTATTTAGCACAAGTTTAGCTACAGTGAGACCCCATCATTAATATTGCAACTTTACAATCACCACAAACTATAAGCAGTGTCTACTCGACAATTTCTTATTTTTGTCAGATCTGCCTTGAATTATTAACCATAATGCATCAGTGGCTGACATAAGGGCTGATATTCCTTTGCTATTAAAACATGAGTTAATCAAACAAATTACAAAGGTATTGCTATCACCCTCCACCGAGATTCATTCCTAGAAATGATTTTTACATTGCTAACAATGTGTCATTTATGCTCTTTTGAAATTGTACCAATAAGGAAAGAAAGTATTAGATACAGCAAACAGAAAACCAGTTTTTTTTCAATTTTTAGCTTTTCTTATCTTTGATACCTAATTTATATTTAGTCCAATCAAATATAGATTATCACACATGATTTCAAATTTCAAGTTAGGAAGGGAATTAAGATGCTCTTTCATATAGCAGAACCAACATCTTGGAGGCTATTTCCCAAAAGGAAGAAAAATGAACTGCAAAAAGTGATGAGCTTTAGCTTCTTGCCAGAAGCATAATCATGTCATTTTTTATATAAACTCAGTTTACAACAAATATATAAAGCTGTTCACCAGAAAAATATTTTTTCAGAACAACTTTGAAGGAGCTGACGTCATACCTTAAGGGCATTATTTTTTGCAGTCAGAAAAAATTACACAACAAATTTTTGCGATTGACGCCTCAAAAAACTGTAAATTGCAGAATTTATGAATCAGTCTTTTCATGAGAAATTTGCAGAACTAATTTCTGCAGTTTCAATACTTTGAAGATTTTTTTCTTTATGCAATATCTTAAAAATGTTTATGGATGTATTACTTTACAAAATGTGGAATTAAATTTTTTGATCAGCAAAATTCTTTAGTTTTGTGGAATTTAATTTTGCGACTGGCTAGCTTCAGCAGTGTTTTGCAGAATTAAATTTTGCGATTTTGGCTCAAAATTGTAAAAATAAGTTCCACAACATTTTATGATCGCAAAGATTTATGCCTTTAAGGTAGTTTTATTTAGCCATGGCCTTTCTAATGCAACCAGCAGGCTTTCGTTAAATTCAAACTTGAAATAAATTCATAGATTCATTACCAGAGGCAACAAAATTCTAAGTAGGGTTAAGCAAGTGGCATTGGAAACTAAAATTAAACTAAAAGTTCGAAATTCAAATTTAAGAGCAGCTGTAAGAACTAGCTTATGTTTTTGTGAGAAATCTTACCTCCTTTTTCTAACATGATCCAATCAGTAGTCTTGGGATACTCTTTGTAAACGATAGAAATAACAGATGAAAGGCTGGTTTGGTCTGCAACGATAGCAACAATTAGTTTCTTTTCTTTCCCCTCGATTATCATGTGAGCTTCAATGTTATAAGATATCGGAGAAATTTGCATGCTTCCAAACATACTGAAAAAAGGGCAGTAATATTGTTGATATTCAAAACGCTAAGTCTCTAACTAAACTTTTCTTACACAGTTTCCTTAACTAGACTGATAACGTAATGGAAGAATCACATTTGGAAAAAGCTTCTTGATTGTAATCATATGGACTGACTCATGAAAACGGTCATGAAAAAACCAAATCTGGTTGGCAAAAATCCAAAAGAGAAGGATATTTTTTGTTCAGAATGACATAATTTCATACCACTATACAGTATACTTTTTATTGATATCTATTATATCTTAGCTCATACAATTTTAATCAAATATTTCTAATAAACACTAGTTAGTAAAACAATAAAAGATAGTGAAATAACAACAATACTCATAATGAAAATCTTTCCTACCTGATAGTATCATCACCAACGATATCTGTTTTGACAAACAACTTTTCCAGGGGAAATTTTTCAACCATTGGGAATGCTTTTAAATCTTTAGCACTTAGCAGTTCAGCGTTAAATTGCTTTGTAATATTCAATATACTTGAGACATAAAGTTGTGTAACACAAGAGCATTTCATTGTTTCTTTAACAATCGAGAAATTTAATTCTTCGTCAATTATAGTTTGTTTACCTTGCCCTGATATCATTGCCTAAAATATCATAACATT
>JANSTP010112897.1:0-13004 GCA_025330745.1 Cladonema radiatum | reverse complement strand
TAAGCACCCAGAAAGGGGTAGTGAGGTAGTAGAGGATACACAAAGGGCTGTAAATCACGGACTGTTATACCTATGGCGTAAAATATTGCACACTATTAGTCTGATTGTTCTTTTGCACTTCTGTATAATTTTGACTGTGATGACGTCATCCAATTGCTTTCAATTTTGGGAAAAAGTAACTATTGGGTAATTTTAGGCCGAGACAACTTTAACATAATTTTTGTCTCTAGTAAGTCTTATTTAATATGTCATTATCAGCAGTTGTTTGCAATATTACTGCCAGAAAAATAGGTTATTTCGACGAAGTCTGTAAATATTAGGTTACTCAAGTTTCTATAAGTCATCGAGTAATAGGCAGTAGCAGGCGCTCAGCTAGAGCAAATATGGGCTTGAAAAAAGGCTTTGAATATATTTTACTTATGTATATAATTCTTAATATTCACAAGGATTGAAATATATCAGACAAATTGAGCTAGGAAAAACCAGGTTTGGTTGCAAAAAGAACCTGGTGATTGAAATTTTTTATTATTTTTTAATTGGTTTGAGATGTCATTTAGAAAATTATTAACATCAGTACCACCCAGATGAATTTTATTGCAATATTCTGAAACTAGAAAGGATGCTGTACAATCCTGCCAAGTTTCATGGTTTTTGTTTAGTATTCATGAGTTTTGTTAAGTTTCATGATTTTTGTTATGTATGTCTGCAATCAAACCTGTTAACAAGTCTGCAATCCAACCTGTTAATAAGTCTGCTATCCAACCTGGTACTAAGAATACAAAACTTGAAATACGATCTGAAATCCATGCAAAAACAATATTACAGGAAACTGTTTATTTCTTATTTTGGCAGCAATGAGTTGATAACTGTTTAATAAACTGCTAAATCTGATGATGACTGCTTTGACAGTAAAAATCAGTTATAGGTTATAAAAATAGAGTTTCAAATCCTGAGAGTGTTTTCAGGTTCTTTAGTGGCTTAACCGTCGATTGACCTGAAGGACAAATGGGAACACAAATTACTCTATTACCTAGATTGTGTACCTGAGCTCAACCATAAATAAAGAAAACTTTAGCTTGACTTTTTTTGAACATTTTGTTCCTCCCCATTTCCTATGGAAACGCAAATTTTTAATTTCTCAAATTTGTTCACATAAAATAATTTCAACTTTTACCCACAAGACTTAGTTCATTTTTTGAAAGTGTCTCCATTTTTATGTACAAGCAGTAAGGTTGAACATAAAAAAACTCCTTATGTTATAAATATCTAATCAGCATTTTGCTTAATTTCGAAAATATATAATTCCTTTCATCACAAACTCTGCTTTGATTTCTTTGATCATAGTAAGACATCCAAAAAAAGTTTAAAAATTACCAAATTTCAACGCATTTAATAACCTGGTCACTTGACATGATATATGATGCTTTGGCTAAGTTTTTTTAAACTTGCTAGAAATTTAAATAAGAGTCGGTACTTGACCCCTCTCATATATTTTTTTCAAAGTAACCCTTTATTGAATCAGATTGAATTCACAAAATTAGGACAAAATCAGCTGAACCTCACACCACCAATCGCTTTTCTCACATATTTTAAAACATGTATTAAATGCAAAATTTCACTTGCCTTATAATTATTTGATCAAAAGGTAGTACTAAGACGATATGTCAGATCATAGACTCAAAATTTTATACCAAAAAGAAAATTTAGCTGGCGTTGCTTAAGTCGTTGCTAAATTATGCAGAATGGTATTAGACTATACCTAATTGAATTAGCATTATATTGAAATGTACATTTACCAACACGATTCCAACTATATAAAACCTATAAGGATCCCCGAATAATGTCTATAAGCTTTCAGTGTACAAATTCCACTGAAACGCTTTTACTGAGACCCTCAAGTTCAGTTTCCATATGTAATAAATTACCTGTTGTATTGTTCATGAAGATTCCTGTGAAAGATTCTATTGATAGATTTTCCACTTTGTAATTGAAGAAAGATCTTATGTTTCACATGTTTTACCTCTTTGGGAATCAAAAAATATTTGAAAAGGTTTCCAACAGCCCACATAGTTTTGATAGAGCATTTCCATGCCAAAATTCCTTTTTTTTTTCTCATAAGATATGAGTTTCAGATGATGTCATCAAATGAGCGGCATAATTTTTTTTCTGTTTGAGCTTTTCTCATTCTTGCTGTAGTAGTAAATTATGAACACTTCCGACAAAGAATACTTTAGTTGCTTTAAAGCAAAGCTACAGTGATAAAGACTTGAGAAAATTAGCAGAGAAAACTACATTTAACCCCTTTGTTCATGGGCTTTTTGAAGATCGTTAGATTCAAGGTGAGGGGGTGGGGGGAGTTAAAAACTACGCACCTGGTTAAAATCCTTAATACTCAACCAATTGCCATGATGAAATTTTGCACGAATATTAAGTACCATTAGTAGTTTCTTAAAATAAGAAGTTTACCCCCCCCTAGCTCACGTGGTCATGTGATAACGTTATCAAAAATAAATAAAAAATTGCCATAATTTCTAATTTTATGGGGTAATTATTGACAACACGTCAGAAAAATTTCTAAAATACTAAAATAGTAATTTTTGGTGTCGAAGACTAAAATTTTATCTGTTTTTCAAAAAATTTCCTTCAAAAATTTTTGAAAAATTGGACCCAAATTGGGGATTTTCAAGGGTGTTTTTTTTTAGAAATTTCCCCATACAAATGTGTTCACATATTTTGTTTATAAACAACCTGACTTTTGCCTGTTACTAAAGTTGCTTCGAAACACGCGCCAAATTTGTACTAATGTTGCATAGCAGTTGCTTAATATTTAAATCAATGTATTCAGTTCAAGTCCATTTTGGCTTAATTGGTAGAATTTTTACATTTTTTTAAATTTCCTATAAAAAAGTTGCTTAAGATAATTTTACATAGTACTAAGGTTGCTTAGAAAATATCCAACTATTAGTACTGTTGCTTATAAAACAGTAGCTTGAAAAAATGTGTGTATGCAATTAGTCAAATTCTTCATGAATCCCCATAAAGTTGAACACTTGTGTCTTTTGATCAAATAAACAGATATGAGTCAGCTTGGGTATTTATTAGCCCGTCTCAAGGTGATGGCATCATCAAAAAACCCACAAAGTCGATTTTACGGTTTCGATGGTATCAATGTCGTAATGACGTCATAATGACATTAATATGACGTCATTTGCATGTCCATGGTCAGTTCACACAATATTTTAACTAAATAATTGACAAGAACCAACATCTAAAAAAGAATGTCAGATATAAGAGAAAATATTTGCAAGAATTTAAATAAGCACTCTACAAAGGAATAATGATGACATAATCACAGGAGATTGGGTCTGAGTTGAAAATATTTTTTAGTGTTATTTTATTTGTAATTAATTTTGTGCCAGCAGTCCAAAGTTCATGCAAAAATATTAACTATGTCAGAAGTTATTAGAAAAATCACTTGGGGGTAGTTTTTCCCTCCTACATGAAGAATAGGGTTGAGAAGCTGTACTTCTGTTGCCATAGCAACCTAAAATGACCGTTATAGCCTTGCTATCATGCCAAAATTTCTTCTTTACATATTTCCCTAACAAAAAATAACAACCAATGTTAGTCACCTTTTATGTCCCCTTTTTGCCATTTTTTGGGTATTGGCCCACGGACTAAAATATTCAGCTAATAAAAATGAAAAAGTAATATTTTAATAACAGAATTGGTTAGAAGTGCATATATTTGGGTACATCGAGAATCAGTTTTGAAACTATGTCGAAAAAGGCATTTTTTTGTTGGATCAGATAAGTTTTAGAAGAATGCTTCCCACTTGTCTGAAATATAACCTCCATACAGAATAAAAAATATTTGCAACAAAATGATGGTAATTATTAATGTCTACTGCTACTAGCCACTATAATATTCATTGGAATATTTTCTACTATCTACAAATTAAGTTTTTTCTTATAGTGACACTGTATACACAAGTTAGAGTATTCTTTTTTACAGGCAGTGGTGCAAACTATATTCTATAAGGTATTTCTCGTGAATGCTAAGAAAATAATCTATTCCCATTATTGGAATAGAAATTTACTCTTAGATAGTTTCAAATGTTTGAATATATTTTACTCCATTATAAAGAAAAAAACAACTTTTCAGATGCCATGTATTTGGGTGTGTAGTACGTTGCTCTTATAATGACCTACTCAATGGCGCTGTACTGTTTGAGTAAAAATATATTTTTATATTTGAAAATTTTGAATATATTGCTTAAAGTTTTTGCAAAGTTTTGAGAAAATGTGATAGATTATTACAAACATGTAACCTACTTTAAATATTCCTAACTAATGTTAAGATTGTAAAGATCGAAATCATTATGTAAGAAATAAGATCAGACATCTCAATTGACCATTACCATTGACCATCTCAATTGACATTCTTTGGGAGGTATCTAAAGGACATGTAAAAGTAATTCGGAAACACAACCTTAGAATTCTTTTTTCATTTAGACTCAATATAAAATGGCACTGGAATCAAATAAAGGTGGGAACAAAATCTCCAGCAAGCTGCTTTGTCACTTGAAAGACTTATTTTCAAAAGAAGAAATGAGTGATGGTGTTTTACATATTATGGAATTAAAACATTCTGCTGAGGATGATGATATATCATATGAAGATACTTCTGATGCGGGAGAAACAAATGATTTGGAAATTTCTGACCAAGAAGATTTAAATTCACAGAAGCTTCCAGATGATGAGGACACTGTAATGAAACATTCATTAGATGATCCTCTTGATAGTAATGAGTTAAAAGATATACATCTAGTAAACAATAATGATGTCGGCACAGAGAATAATGAACATTCTACAATTTATTGTTCTATACCAATACACTGTTTGATATTATCAATTCAAAGTAGCTATTTCAAAAATATGATATTTGAAGTAGGTATGGAAGAAGCTCAAAGCAGAGAATTTAAAATGGTCGTAAATGAAGGAGAAGGAAAATATGCCAGGTTACTTTTACAGTTATGTTATAACCACGATGTCTTTGATATTCTTGAAACGTATGACATCCTGTGTATATTGAAATTGGCTGATAAATATCTATGTGATTCTATTATTGAGCAAATTGTAAACCTGGCTGAAAAAATGAAATTTTTAACGATTGATGATTGCGAGAAAGCTATTCATTTTATAAATAAAATAGACTGTGGTTTACTGTCAGCACAAAATGCAAAAATAATAATTCTTAGTTATTGTTCAGTCGCTGCTACAAAACTATTTTGTCCATTAGAGACCCAATCAAACTCAACACATAAACAGTTTCAAGCCATTTCGTTTGAATTGCTTCATGCCATGTTGAAATGCAAGAACCCGTTGACCTGGCATGAAAATAGTATCTTATTTTACATCAATGTTTGGTTAAATTACAATAAAACAAGGCAAATTGAAGAAAATATAGAATTATTGCTGTCAGAAATTATTTCTATTCATTTGACTCCAGAATATCTGATGGATGTGATCACAGAAAAACACGAAATCTTTAATATTTGGTCAGGTTTTAAAGATTGGTTTATCCACGCCATTGGGTATCATGCTGTCAGTCCAAGGAGAAATTATTTCTTTAAAAATACAAATGAGGAATGTCGTAACTATAATAATCCAGAGCAATTAAAGTCATATTGCTTTTCGATGGTAAACAGAAGTAAAAATATTTATTGCCCAGAGGAAAATTATTTTGTTTTTAGAGGCTACAAAATTGCTCCAAAGTTTATTTTGACGATCGACAAACAGGATTTCTACCCTTACTCACCTTCAGTATTGGGATTTGCAGAGATTTGAATTACTACGAACATTGGGACAATGATGTTTTGCTTGAATTTACATTTGCAATTGTTTTTTTCTCCAAAAACACATGTAATAAGAACACGATAACATTGCATGATTTTAACAGAAACCATAGTGGAGTTTTTACTTGGGAAAAAACTGTGAAAGAAAAAAAGCAAAATTATTGTGTCAGTCTAGGTTCACCATCCAAAGAGTCTTTTGATAAGTATCGCAACGGCTTTGATGCTCTAATAGCTTTTAAAGAGAAAACTATGAATTGGCCTGGCAAATTTTCAAAGTATTTAAAAAGCAAGCAATTCAAATAATCAATCAAGAATTATTTATTATCTATGCAGTTTTGTGTTTACAGATATTATAAAGTAGATGGATGTTTTTGAGGAAATTTTGTTCAAAATACATGTACATTTTTTGGAGATAGAATTGACTTTGAGAAAATGATATTTAGATAAGTTTTTATTTTAACTTTTCATCGACAAAGTGCTATGTGCTGAATAGCATTTTTGTTGAAAGATAAAATATGGTTCCATTCTGAGACTCGGACAATAGTTATGGCATTGGATTTAGGAAGAAAGTATTAAAGAAGAAAGTATTTAGTGGCAATTTACATTTAGAAATATTAAGAATCCTTTCACATCCCTTATGTCAGGTTTCTTTCACTACAAATTGTTTGTAAGTTATTTCATCAATTTAAATGGATATTTTTTTGCGGTTTTTGAAGTTTTTATGTTTTATATCTTTGTGAAAACAATTAGAAAGTTGTGTTGTATCTTTATGAATTTATTTTTTAACATTAAAAAGAATTATTGAGAATCGCAATAATCATGAAGAACTATCTGAATAATACATTGCCAGTGTGTCCCATACATTTTTGTAGACTGCTTATCTATAAAAGAGGGAAGTTTCTGTAGGAAACTTTCTGTAGAAAATTTCTATTATCAATTGTTTCTGGACAATTTCTTGAATTTCTTCTTCTTTTAGTTATTTTATATTTTTGTTTACTAAAAAGCCAACAATCTGTTGAATGTTTTTGTAGTAAGCATCCAACATTAATTGTTTAATACACTCTTAAAATTGAAGATAATTTTTAAATGTTTTTATAGTTTCATTTTTGATTTCAATTTTCGATAATAATGTTTTAGTTGTAATTTTTCAATACTTCTTAAGGTTTTGTTTCTCTTGCTCAAAGGACATTGTCAATAATGTCAACTAAACTATCTGTCTCTAATTTTTGGCATTCTTGTTTTATATGAGATTACTGGTGACATCTACAATATGATAGTATAAATTTTGATGTAGTTTTTACTTAAATTATGTTTCTTAATATTATTGTTAGTTGAAGCAAATCCTTAAAAAAATTTCGATTTTTTGACATCCTTGGAGAGAATTTTGGAAAATCTTTTAAAGTTTTAAATAATTCTTGTATATTATATTCATGACATTTTAGACATAATTTCATATTTATATGTTATCTTATAGTTTTCTAATTGGGAATGGAAATATCTTGGTTTATATTTTATTTTATTTTCGCTTTTCTTACAGATTCTAAATAAGAAAATATTTTTGGACATATCTCGTCTTACACTGTATTGCTTTGATTTGGTATGACCCCTTATATAAGTGAAACATAAAGTTCTCAATACTAAACGATTATATTAACATAAAGAATAAAAATCAGGTTTTGATCTTTGAATCTATTTTTTCTTTGATGTTTATTTGTGAAAGAGCCTCAAAAGTTTTATCAGGATTGTGGCCCTTACAAGACGCTAGGATAGCTTTTGTTACATTGAAGATAAAGTGTACTCTTGTTTCGCATTGTTACTGAATTTTGTCCCTATTGGAGTGTATGAAAATGTTTAATGAGTGTATGTTTAATTTATATTATATGTAAGATATTAGATTTATCTGTAAAATTTTCTTCTTAGCTCATCATATATATGACCATTAATTTTTTATCATATGTTAAGCCTTACAGGTCCAGCCGTTTTCACAAATGAGGCTTTTTCTAAAGAAAATATTTAAGAATAAGACTTGCTGTATCTGTCAGCGCTTGGTTTTGGTTTCATTCGAACGAGCATTCAATTTCAGCGGACAATGTTTTTGCTTAAAAAAATTTTTTATTATAAAGAAGACCAAAATGTAGTGACTTTTAAACTAAAATGAGAGTATATCAAAATTCCTCCATGGTCCTTTGGCATGGTCCATTATTTTAATAATTTGGCTGTGGTGTTCCAACATTTGGTTTTAAAAGTATTCTGTTGGTAAAAAAGAAAATGAAAATATTCCTCCTGAATTCAATTTTAATGAATTAAAGTTAAGCTCTGGGGTGAGTTTTTCTCACTTTAATTCTTACTCGCCTCAATGCTTCAAGAAGAATTAATGAAGAATATATAAAATCATGGCAATGTTTTGATCTGTACATTGCTTTTAAGGATACGTATGATGAATGGCCAGAATCCTACCCTTCGAATTTAAAGCACCCATATATATTTCAATTTTAGCTGATTAAATGGATGACAAGAAATATGATTTAAAATGAAAGCACTTTTGGGCAACAAATACTCCTTGTTGTTGTTTTTTTTTCCACATTTTGTCTCAGGAATTCGGTACCATTGTGTTATGCATGTACATAGTATGTTCACCATTAGTATACATGAAGCAAACCATTTAATCATTCTTTTGGTAGTTTGCAGATTGAAAGTGGTGAGGTTTAATGCAACTTCTTTAATTTCATTGTTTTTATGCTGCAAAATTTTATGTTGAAATAATGCTGTTTTCACTATTCAGAATAATTTCACAAAGATTGTTTATGCCTCTTACTTTTATTTCATAGTTGCTTGACTACTCTTTTTTTTTTTTTTTTGAATTAAATAGCATAAAAAGTGGCTTTCGAGATACACCTGACCCAATTTAAGGTCTCTAAAACATTAAACATCTCTAAAATTGCCTACCTAAATCTGTACGATGTAGATCAAATGGCACATTATTTGCTAATTTATTGAGTGAAATGTCTTTATATCCTTGTTTTATATATTCTTTTTTAATTCATATTTTTGAAGTGTAGATTTCTTGCTATTGCTTTTTTTTTTTCAAATTTCCTTGATTTTATTCTCAATGGTTTTTCTATTATATTCTTGCATTATTCATAAATAATTGGATACACATATTACCCTATATTATCACAAAGTTAACAAATATTTTGGTGGCTATTAAAAGGAAAGCTGTTTTGAAAATAATTTTTGTTGGCAGATTTGTGAAAATATTTATTTGTAAAAGCTAAATAATAGCTTACTATATAAAACCATGTAATAATATGTTTCTGTGAGTTCTGTAGTATATTTTTTTGTTTATCATTATATTTTCATTTGGTTTTGAATATTATTTCTCATGTTTCTTGTTTTATTTGTGCAACCTGTAATTGTTACAGTAAAAGATATCATTAAAGGCTATCCAAGTAACTCAGAAAGATGGCTACTTTCATATTGAAATTTCTTTGTTTGAACTTAACTCATGGTCCATGTAAGGCAGGATTGTTTGGTCTGAGGCTGATATCAACACAATGTTATATGTTGATAATATGGCTGATATTAGCACTATGTAATGAAAGGCTTTAACTCAAATTACCTCATAAGAACTTTACCAGCAACTTCTGCTCATTTGTTTCAAGATGTAATTTTAGTTTTAATTAACTCAGTAAATTTTAAACAGCTACTGAAAAAATCTGATCTGCAGAAAACCTTTTACAGGTCCAGAATTGTCAAAATTGACCAAAAGCAGTATTTGTAACCTATAAGCAGTATTTTATATTTTTCAGTTCAAAATTTTAAAATAAGTACTTACAGGATCAGAAATTGTACTCTAATTACGAACGACATTTGAAGTAGGGTGTAAAACAAAAAAATTATAGTGGTAATCCTGCTATGAGAAAAACTAGAATAATTGAAAATTGCTCTGACATTTTTTGCTGATTCACATACTCTTTGTTTGAACATTTGTTTTGGGGTTTTCTTTTCTTTTTTTTAGCGTGAAGCGATCTGACGATCATAATTTACTACAATCAAAGATCTGTTAAAGGTTTCGCCAATTGTTATAGCAGATTCATTCAACGGAAAAATTTAAACAGCAGTTCTGCCAATCAATATGTGTGTGTGAAATTTCTAGCTGGTGATGAAAAGGTTTAAAAGGCAAAAGCCCTGTATTTGAAGGTTTTTACAGAAAATATACAGGAGTCAAGTAAATATAGGATCTGGATCCTTTAAGCACTTGTAGTTATCAAGTCTTCTCAAGTTTATGACCCGAAATACAATGGTTGGGGTCATATTTATGCAGAGCTTTTTGAGGACCAAATGAACTGGGTGTGGCAGGGGGCAGATTTCACCCTCCTGCTAACTCCAAAAATCTCTACCGATCAATATGTGTGTGTGAAATTTCTAGCTGGTGATGGAAAGCTTTAAAAGGCAAAAGCCCTGTATTTTAAGGTTTTTACAGAAAATATACAGGAGCCAAGTAAATATAGGATCTGGATCCTTTAAGCACTCGTAGTTATCAAGTCTTTTCAAGTTTATGACCCCAAACACAATGGTCTAATGTGAGTCATCTAAGCATTGGTACCTCCATCCTTCTAGAATAACATTTCATACAATTGCTTAATAAAACTAGTCATTTCAGGTCTTTCTAGGTGTTTTATATGTTTCTTATTAGTTAGTTGTGTTTTTTAGGTATGATCGTTTTTAGACATATTAGTTTAACATCTTATGACAGAAGTTCAGATGAAGTTATCATGCCCAGTCCGGGAATCAAACCGCAAGCACAGTGATGAGAACTAACATTGTTAACCACTGTACTACCGTGACCCGATTTGGTTCATGTGTCAGTTCACAATCTGAATCATTGGCTTTTTGACATCATCACTTAATTTTTAGAGACAGGTGGAAAGAAACTTTTTTAATTGGCTGTTTCTTGTAAAAAGTTGATATTCTGTAAAAGGTTTGGCAGAGTAACTGTTACAGTTTTTAGGATATTTATATTTTGTTTTTTTGTGTATAACTCTAAAACTATAAAAGCATATGCCATGAAATTTCATTAAAAAAATGTAGATGGCATCATAGGATCAATTAGTTAAACAAAGTGTTTAGATTAGGTTGGAATATAAGTGTATAATTCCATGAAAAATAGTTTCCAAAAATACAAAAATCAGAATTAATATTTGAGACATATATCAGTAATTCCTAGCTTAGAAAGTATCCTTTGGTCATTTGTCTTTGCTGTTTATTTTGTAAATATATTGTTGTTTAGTCTAATGCTTTTGTTATTTAGTACAGTTTATTGTACAAAAAACTAAAACTTTTCTCTTAGCAACAAATTGGATGAAATGTAACCTTATTCATAAAATTAGTTGTCAGTTAAATAGAATATTTTACTTGAACCCTTTTCTTCCGGGGGTTGGGGGGTGAAGGGGGTGAAGGGTGGGTTAAAACTACCCCTCTTCTCAAGTGATTCGTTTTAATAAATCCTGAAGTAATTAATATTTTTTTCATTAAATTTCGACTGCAGACAAAATATTTAATTAGGAAAACATTGACATGAACTCAATCCTTGTGACGACGTCATCATTTTTAACTTGGAAGAGTGTTTTTTTTAATATTCGAAAATGTTTTCTTATATATCTGACAATTTTCATTAGATCTTTGCTTTTGTCATTTATTTTGTTAAAATATTGCATGAACTGACCATTGACATTCAAATGACGTAATGACGTCACATTAATGTCATAATGATGTCATTACAACTTTGACGTGGTTGTGCCCATAAGATCAATTTTTCAGGATATTTGATGACGCCATGACTTTTTTTAGGGGGAGGGGGCAAAAAAAAAAAAAAAAGATTTATGAATTTATGATGGTGCATCAACATTTTCTCAAATTTAGACATTTAATTTACAATGGCCCAGAAGGCTTATTTCATGAATTATTTGACGCAATTTGAAATTTATTTCACGTAACTTGAAAATTTCATGCAATCCATATTCATTTCTTGCAACTACAAAAAATTCACGCAATTCCAAATTTTATTTCACGCAATTGGAAATTTACTTCTCGCAACTTGAACATGTTCACACAATTCAAAAGTTTATTTCACACAATTTGGAATTTATTTCATGAAAAACTTTTTCTGGTCCTTATTTTATTATTTCTTGACTGATTTCCGGTCTTTTATTTCACTAATAATTGGCTATTCTGGACTCTTTTTTTGGTTGCCTTTTTATAATTCTGTAAACCAAGGAATAATTATTTTTATAAACCAGGGGATATAAGATCAGATTAAGATCCCAATAAGTTAAGTTTTATCTTAAAGTAAATAAATAAATACTTAATATAAACTCATGGAACTGCTATGTTTTGTCACCATGATGGAGGAGTCACAGCTTTGTGGAGACAAGAGTCTCCTCATCCCACAATACCCCATAAATCTGTGAATATTTCTGCTCTTAGACTTAGATGGTCATTGATGAGTTTCACGGTTACAGATATTTACAAATAAATAGCTTTAAATCTTAGATTAGCAGCTTGACTTGATTGTGGTTGATTGACATTTAATATCAACCGCATCTCATTTCATCGTTATCTCATAGCTCATCATCTCACAAACATAAATAATTATATTAACAAGGAAAGATGAAGGAAGAAAGGAAATATATAAAACATGAAAAGTTTGGGGTGTTTAACTAGCTTGCCAGTTTCCTCTTTAGCCTATGTTTATTTTTTGAGAAATTTTTCTGGCTTTAAACTTTCATTCTGGAGCCAAAATCTCAGAGTCTATTATCAAGTATATAATTAAATAAATAATAGACCAGACATCAGAAAAGTGTTAAAATGAGGACCAGATAATAAAAAAAATGAAGACAAATCCGAATTACCTTAAAACTTTTTTAAGTTGCGTGAAATTTCATAATTTCCAATTGCATGAATTTTTCGAATTACGCAAAGTCAATTTAGAATTGCAGGAACTTTTTAAAGTTGTGTGAAATCAATTTAGAATTGCGTGAAATTAATTTAGAATTGCATGAATTTTTTCAAGTTGCATGGAGTAGATTTCGAATGGCGTGAAATCAATTTTGAATTGCGTGACGTAGATTTCGAATTGTGTGAAGCT
>JANSTP010112675.1:0-12441 GCA_025330745.1 Cladonema radiatum | reverse complement strand
CACTAAATTGTACGTTCCTTGGTGAAACAGTGACATTATTGAGGTAAAATCCACTAAATTGTCCGTTGCTCGGTGAAGCAGCGACATTATTGAGGTAAAAGCCACTAAATTGTCCGTTCCTCGGTGAAACAGTGACATCATTGAGGTAAAAGCCACTAAATTGTACGTTCCTTGGTGAAACAGTGACATTATTGAGGTAAAATCCACTAAATTGTCCGTTGCTCGGTGAAACAGTGACATCATTCAGGTAAAATCCACTAAATTGTCCGTTCCTCGGTGAAACAGTGACATTATTAAAGCCACTAAAGAGTCCGTTTCTCATTGAAACAATAGTGGCATTATCAATAACATTTTCAGTCAGTTTTGACTCGGATGCATTTAATGTAATCGATGATTCAAGGTAAAAAGAATCTAAATGGAAAAGAATTGATCCAAACAGCAAATAAATACAACTGAGGTTCTCATATTAGATGGACTATAACCCTTTTCAGCTGATTTATGTTGTTTTCAAAAATCCCCCTTTAAATTGTTAAAGAAAGTTTTGATAAGCCAGCAATTCAATCCAACGATTCTATTGGAACGACGCTGTAAACTGCTAGCCCACAACAGTATTAAACTTCATGTATTAATCAAAAGAAACAGTAGAACCTAAAAGATTTCAAGTAACTTGAAAACAGGTATCAGAAAATATTTACGAGCATTATCAAAGGGAATCTAAAACTACGTGTTTACACTAAAGAACTTTTCCGGAAAAGTCAAATTTACCCGGGATAAAAAGCAATTCGAAACATTTTCAAACATTTTTTTTCGGAGAACGGATATCGGGAGAGACGGTTTCTCATCTCTTCCCGTTCCCGCTTCGCTATAGCTGTATGAAGTGCTAAAAAGATAAAAATTCTATCTCCTGGTTTTCTGGCTTTGTGGCTGCAAGAAACATACTAGTCTAGTTCAAAGATCGAATTATTATACCGTAATCAGGCGTTTACACATAAAGTTATGTGAAACACCTTTCACAATGCAAAACAATCAAAATCAGAAAGGAAAAAAAAGGAAAGAAGTCCTGGAATCGAGGTTGAATCAAAATCAATTTTTAATTCTGAATATGAGTTTAAACACGTGTAAATGAATGTTTTCTATCTGGATAAACTGCAATCCGGAAAACACTTTTCCACATAGTTTCCGGATTCAATTTGTTCCAGATTGGTGAACATTTGTTTTGACCAACATACATATGTATAAATCTTTCATTAGATCACATTTCGACTACTGTGACGTTATTTATGATAACCCTAAGAATGAAACGTTTGCTCATTCTATTGAGAAATGGCAGTACCAAGCGTGCCTTGCTATAACAGGAGCTATTAAAGGAACCTCGCGTGAAAAACTGTATAATGAATTAGGTCTCGAGTCGTTAAAAATGCGAAGATGGTATAGAAGGCTTTGTACCTTATATAAAATATTGAGCAATTGCAAGCCTGGTTATTTGTACTCGCTTATTCCTAAGGAAGACCAGAATTATTCTTTTCTTAACTGCCGCATTTAAATATTCTTTCTTTCCTTATACCTTAAGTGAATGGGAAAAACTCGACGAGAATATCAAGAGTGCTAGCTCCTTACTTAGTTTTAAAAGAAGTCTCCTAGCTTTTATTAGACCGGCTAAGTGTCCACTGTTTCACATACATGATCCTTTAGGAGTCAAATTACTTACGAGACTTCGCGTTGATTTTTATCATCTTCGCCTTCATAAATTCAATCATAACTTTGAAGATACTCTCAACCCTCTTTGTACCTGTGATTTAGAAGTGGAGAGCACAGAACACTTCTTACTGCGTTGCCAACATTTCGCTGATCTTAGGAACATCTTGTTTGATGAGGTAAAATCCGTTCTCAATGACTTTTCTGAACTCTCTGATGCTAATAAAGTTAGAACCTTATTATATGGTAATACAAAGCTTGATGATGATAAACATGCATTTATAATTAAGTCAACTATTGGTTTCTTAAAAAATAGTAAACGTTTTGTACATCCTCTAATAGGTAATTGACCACCTAATCTTTCTTTCTTTTACGTTCTTTTTCAAATGACTATTTTCTTTTTCATTTTAATGTTAATATATTTTTTTTCTGTCTTACCGACTTATATGGCAAGTACGGTACTGTTTACGTTGTAGTAATGTGTAATTTTAGTATCGTAATTTTCTTTTTTTTTTTCTTTTTGTTATTGCCCAGGGTGAGTTTCTGTGACTGTATGTAATTATAGAAAAAAAAAAACATTTTGTTAATCTAGATAAAAAACGATTAACCCTATTCAACCCAGGCTTTTGAGGTCTCAAGTAAGCCAGGAATCGCTATAATTTCTGAACTACTAATCCATCTACGATGAAACTTGATACATTATTATAACAACCCTTTGTGAACATTATTGTGGACTTTGGGACTTTAAGACTTATTGGGGGTTTGGCTTCCTTAACAGCATGTTCCTATTTGTTAATAGAACGACGTCAGAATACTGGAAAAGTACTAGAAATAGAATACAAACTTTGAGAATGAAATGTATTGAAAAAGCAAGACGAAGAATATTTACTGAATTGTACTGAATTCTAATACGAGTTGATAATAGAGTGAAACTTTGACTTGAACTTATTGGTAAATTTATCAAACCTTGAAGTGAGTTTTTGTAGAGCAATTCATGTTAAGATAGGGCAAGAATTAAGATTCTATTTTACAAGTAAAACTTCCTATCTATTCATAACCATTCACTTCCGGATGCCAACCTGGTATGTTGAAGAAAATTTATTTGAGGAAAAACAAATTCAAAATGAAAAACAAATTAACAAAAAATAACAAATTCAGTAAAAGAAAATTCATTACTAAATGAACTGTAAACAAGAAATTTCCAGCCAGTATTCAAAAGAAAATAGAAATTTGTAATTGGACAAGCGATCTCAAAGTGAAAATACATGAAATATAATGTCATTTAATTCATTGAAAAAACTACTGAAGTAGCACCTTCAGTTCAGAACTAAACAAACATAGGTACAAAGAAGAACATTCATTAGAATAGAGACCGTTAATAAAGAACTTTAAAAAAGATCAACATTCACAAGTATTCAAAGCGATAACATTTTTTTAAATATTTCAGCACTAAACAAAACTAAGATGAGCAAACAAATATTTAATTACCATAGAAACAGTTAAAAGATGATAGAAGATAGAAGAAGTAACATTTTTAATAATTCACCACTAAACGGAACGAACATATATTTTATAGGATATCGTTTAACGATTTAATTTATTCAAAAAAAGTCACGCTAGTAGAAGAGAAGACAATAACCAGATCTCCCACAGAGAAAGATGTCAATAGTGCATGCTTATTACAGAGTGGACAATGATTACAATGGCAAATAATAAAAAGGGTCAACTTTACAGTAATGACATTCTAAACAATGCTGATCTACAGAAAGTTGCGCCAAAAACCAAATCAGAGACTTCAAAACCCTTTGTATTTACAGAAGCTGCTGATTCCGATGTAACAGATTTCTTCGAACGTTTCAATGAATGCCGTCACTTCAATAGATGGGAAGGAGAACACAGCACCCAAGATTTTCCTTTGTATTTAAAAGACGAGGCTAAAGCGTTGTAAAGAACTTTAACAGATGCAGTAAAACAAAACATGAATGAAATTGAAGCAACCTTCTTAAAGATATTCGACAGTGAACAGTGAACTGCGAACGGCGAGCAATGAACAAACATGTCGAACGGAAAATCTGATCTAAATGGTAGAGAAAATATTAATGTTACTGTGCTCGAGGCTGTCACAGACATCAAGAAATGTAAAAAAAGAGCAGACGACAAGTCAACAAAGTCTTTGGACAAACAGAATCAAGATATAACAGAAGATGAATTTGAAAGGTCAGTCAATCTTTTTATTGAATCAAAAGAGATAGAAGTTGGAGAAATTTAGGGACAGCCGCCTTTTTCCCCACATCTGGTAATAACGATACTGGCAAGATAGTACATCCACCCACAGACACTATTCATATGCCAGATTATTTGAAAGCTTCGCATCAAAACTGGAGACAAAGTTCAACTCCAAGTTTCTTGTTATGAAAAATTATCTATTAAATGAATTAACGACTGTTTTCACCAAATTAGACAATTGCCAAGATGTACGCTCAAATGTTTGAGAGAAGAGAATACCCTACTTAAGGAGCAATTGCACACTCTACGGGAAGACAAGGCTTAAAAACTTAAAGTTATCACATCACTCCAAGAAATGCTATCGTCTCTTATATTTAAAATTGGCAGTGAACAAACATCAGAAAACGATACAAATATGAATGTTAATGAACATGTCATTAAACTCGATAACAGGGACAAAGGAAATAGTAATCAACTTCTCATTAGAAACAATTCATTAACTCATCAAGAGCAACCTCACAAAAACAAATTGCTTCAACCATTTAAACAATCATTATCTTATGGAAAGAATGATAACGTTAACATGTTGACGTCTCTTGATATGAGATATGAAAAAATAATAAAGCCAGTGATAACTCTGACACGGAAGGTGGAAACTCTATCAATAACAATATTATCATCTCCTGACACTCGTCACTACGATGTAGAAACCACATTTTTCAGCCTCAATGCTGCATTTTGGACACAAATCTCAAATCTTCATAAATGACATGTTCCTCTTTATATCCCGTAGTTCTTTGCATAATTATGCAGACGATAACAGGCTTTCTGCGGCTAGCAATAACTTAGATCCTTTAGTTGAAATATCAGAAAGTGCAATTAAAATAGCGTAAGACTGGCTCAATTGAGAAAAAATGATTGTATATCCAAATAAATTTCCAATAATCTTGACCAGCAGACCAGATCAGCAGACAAGAAGTCCATAGTTCGTCTATATCAGTTTTAATAAATTATAATAAGATTCCTGTTAGTAGTTCAGTAAAACTTCTTGGTGTCACCGTAGATAATAATTTAAATTTTGATATGCAAGTCACAAATTGCTGTCGCCAAGCCTCCGCCCAATTAAACGCCCTTTTAAGTTTCAGTCACTACCTTAATTTCAAGCAAAAGAAATGTCTAATAGATAGCTTTATAATATCAAATTTTACATATTGGCCTCTTGTTTGGCATTTTTGTACAGGTAAATCATCCAGAGAAATCGAGAGTATACAAAAACGACACTTTGATTTCTCTGGAATGGCTATGATAGTGACTGCAATGATATACTTTTAAAATCTAATCAGGCAAGTATGAACATCCAAAGAATAAGTACATACAATCCTTCATGAAAGATATTTTTTCGTTATCAAAAAGTAGTAGAGCAAAAAGACAGCATAATGTAAACAATCTTGAGCGTCATAAACCTAACCAGGTAAGGTGTCCAACGCTTAATAAAAAACTCCAATGGCGAGTTTTGTAGTTGCAATATTAGCGAAACTTAATTTCGGTCAGTTTTCGATTGCCGTATGTGTATGGTCGCATTTTATAACCCATAGTAGTCGCTAACAACTCATTGTTAACTCTTGATGTTCTTTGCCTATTTTAAAAAAGATTAATGTTGTGAATCAAAGAGTACACGTCAGTTGGTGTAGTAGAGGGTTTGCCAAAAGGCGAAATGAATAAACCAAATAATATTATGTATTGTGATAAAAACAGCTTTTGATAAAAATATCAAAAAAATTTGTAGCGGTGACAGAGAATGTGACTGACAATCCAGAAAGGGTAGTATTGCAACTGGTATTGCAGAATATTCTAGTAAATACTGGCGAGCTGGAGTATTGCTGGTAAGTAAATCAGGCGAATGTTCTTTTATTGCATTGAGAAGGATGCTTGTGGTTGTTGTGCTCCAATATTATAATTTCTGTTTCTTTTTTCTTTCAGTGGTACATCTATGTTTGTAGCCACACGATTTGTGATTGACTTAGATCCGTATGGAGTTGTGTCGGGGCGAGCCATGCTAAGGTGCACGGAAGGCAATGTTCTAGAGAGTGTAGAAATACTCGAAGACTGGGACATGCAGCTGGGATGACTTTGCACGGCGGTGTCAAGTAGTGCAATATGATTGTAAATTTTTTAAAAAATAAATTAGTTTAACAGCTTATTCCACTGATTCAATCCTCCGGGGTCCATGAGTGCATCACCATGACATGTCTTTTAAATGATATGAATAAAATAAGGCTGCGAATCCATGTGAATAAAGTATCCTATTGATCATTCTATTCACTTAGCAGGTAAAGAATTATGTTCCAGAATATGAAATGTGGGTATAAAGATGACAAATATGGACTATCAAATTTTGGTTTGATTTCTGCTTCCAAAGAGAGTTTTTTTGAAGTATCGTCTCTTGCCAAAACATTAGGAAAGTATATGAAGTAAACAAAATTTTATTTTGTTATATCATTAAAATATTCATAATTCATTTTTCCTTACTAAGTTTTTTTCTAGCTCTATCGGAAATATCTGGAAATGCAACTGTTATGTTGTGAACTTAACAGTTCAAGTTGCTTCCATTTCAAGTTTTAACATTGTCATTTTTATTAACTCACTGTTTGGCAAAATCCCTTTTCTATGTAAGAATTGTGACACATTCCAGAACACTGAACACTTTATCAAAAACCTACAAAAAAGGTTTGACGTGAAGAGACCTTAGGGGTACAAAACACCAAACACAAATAAAAAGAGTAAATTACATACTTTAAATCAGGATTGTCATGAACTAAATAATACAATTCGAAATATTAATCAAACTCTCAATTGCACAAATAATATTTCATTCCAAGACATGATAACACACAATCGTTTAATACTTCTCTCAGATGACATCGTTTCACACCAGACATGATAGCAACTGTACGCCTAACTACATACATTCACCTTTCAGAGAAATTCCCATGTGCATGAAGGTTTTTGCAAATCTCATTGAAAGTGAGAAGCATGTTAGTTCTATAATCTTATGGGCGCTCCGAAATAATAGCAGAAAATACAGAAGATCACCAAAAACCAATCCAGAAAATAGCTCATTTTTAAATAATGTAGATAACTTAAGAGTAGAATATAACAGCACGCCATTAATTCCAGATAATCATGCACTGAAGACCTTCCAAGCAGGCATTCTTCCAAGTAAACACAATAACCATAATTCATTTTTTAATCGCACAAGTAAGAAACATTCAAAACCATATATACGTCCCAAGATCTTGAGTAAAGCAACCGCCAGGAACCCTCAAGTTGAATTCTATATTTTCCAACCTTCACCACAACCACCACCAGCGCAACTACCGTCAAAGCTACCTGTTTATTTTTACACCTGCAAATCTATCACCTATGCCAACAAGCAACAAAAGAATTCAGGATGCAGCGAGAGATATCCTTTTCCAAATATTTCAAAATCGACGCAGGCTATGAATTGTTTCAATTGTTAAAAGACGACGAATATTAAAGGAAATTCTTTTTTTACTTCTATTCAGCGAATTCTGTATCGAAACAGGTGTTATCAGTAAAGCCATAAATCTAACCAGCGTCAAACCAACCTACACACGCTTAACTCTACTGATCATTGATCTTGGACCTACACCCTGTGAACTTAAGTTCTTAAAGAAAGATCTTGTATACTCTCGAGGTGGTTTTTACCTAGACTATCTGTGGATGGATTTGTTCCAGGATGTACTCACCATGTGTTCGTATAAAAAGTATAATTATGAAAACTATTTTAGTAATTATGCTATTTTACTACTGTTCGACCATACTTTCCATTTCAACTTTACCACAACTTTATCAAATATATGGATATTTTAAGAGATAAGCATGATGACGTTTTGGGACAGTTGGTTGCTTCAAACGTATTTTACACGGGGGCCAAATTACCGATGCTTGATGGGGAGAAATACCTTAAGATAGGTGTCGTCAGGGAAAGAACCAATAGAGCCTACCCGTTTGTACATAGCCGAAAGGTTTCATTTAATATTTGCAATAAGACTATCAAATCAGGTATTTGAATTGCATAAAATATGTCGAATTTATTTCAATTGATTGGTGTCAACGTTTTAAATTATTCGAAGTTTTTTGTTTGCAGTACCAAGTTAGATAAAATATACGCAGATAGAAATTGTTATCCCAAAGCCAGAGATGAAACAAGCATACTTGTTCCATATGAAAATCATATGAAGCGTAGAGAACCATTGAGAATTATTTTAAACAAAACACTAATCATGCCTTGAAAGGAACAAGTTATTCACAAGGTTGAATATACACCGGGCGGGATTTGAAAGCAGAACATAGTTTTGAGGACATGTGGATAAGAACGATAAAATAATAAGAATAGATGCTCATTATACTAGAGGATATACATCATACACAGTTATCTTTCTTAGAAAGTAAACCTTATTTCTTAACAAAATATACAGCAAAACTTGTTATTTTGTTTGAAAGTGCTTACGTTTTGAAACATGAAAAAAACATTAAACGAAATGTACCCTCTTTGTTCGATATCAGTTCAAAATGTTTGTACAATTATTTTACGTAGTATAAAGAAAATGGTTTGTTATTAGCTAATAAACACATATTTAAAATTCTTGTGTGCTTTGTTTTTTCCTCATGTTTTCGTTTTCTTTTTTTTTTTCTTTTTCTTCGGAGTGGACATGAATCAAAAAAGTCAACATCAATTAGCGTCAGATAAGGTTCAACACCGTCACTTTCTTCCCAATGATATTTAAAAAGGAAGGAACACCGCACCTATTCCGATCGAGGGCACTTTTCTTGGCAGTATCGATATCAGATCCATGTGGAACTTCCTTCTACAAGAGCATGGCATAATATTTAAAAACCGAGCTGGCCATGTTATGGGATATAAATAATTGGATTGCAATGATGTTCGCTTCGTCTATCAGTATATGACGGTGAACTTTTTTAAAAGATCGGTATGGATCGGTATTGATCTAATAGCGAAATTTTGCGTAAATGCATTGTCGGACGACAAAAAAAGAAACTTGTGAACCTTTCCAGGTATAAGATGAAAGAGAAATATGACATATATTTAAACGATAAACTATATGCATTTTTTACCCAAAATCCAGTTTTGAGGCTCGGAAATATAATTCTAGAAAAGACATATTACATACTCAAAAACAACTCGAATCTGCAAAGACAATTTTCAGTTATAGAAATAGCAAGCATGATTCAATGCATTCTAAAAGGATTAGCTAGAGGAGGGGCCAAGCAGCTTCATTTTGTAAAGATAAATATGGAGAAGGTGACAGCATTTACTCGGGAAATGCTTGTATTGACAGATGTAAAGGAAAATTTGCAGTTTGTTAAAAAAAATTTACTACTATTGTTTTATTTCATAAATTATAAAGAATAGGAGCATAGTATATTTCTTAATAAATATAAGATTTCCTCTTGCAAATCACCTTGTGTATTCCTCTGATTTCTGAATTCGAATCTCAATGAAACCACAAATGCATTTTCATCGGGATTAGAACCCTGGCAAAAATTGCGCCCCTTTCCATGCCTGGAGGAAACACCTAAACCAACAGACTAATCTCTGCAACACCAGCCATATTCACTGTTTTGCAAACATCCTAACTTTGACCAAAACCAAAAAAAATATATATATACGCCCTCAACATATTACTTATCCGCGCAGCAAAAAAACAGTAAAATCTTTTTTAACCCTAACATTCAGACTATTCTTTACGCCTAGACCAAAATGCACCCTATTAAACTCTTAGTTAGTTAGTTAGTTAGTTAGTTAGTTAGTTAGTTTTACTTCGTCACCATAAAATCATAATAAAATATACATTAAAATATTTACAATCGTTAATAGACAAAAAATACGTGCTTACAGAATAAATAAATAAATAAATATATATATAAAAACAAAACTGATTAAAACATGTAGAAACAAAAGACTTATCTTAGGCTTGGTGACAGGGATGACACAAAACAGGTGGAAATAACCTGATTTCTATTATTGTCCCAAAAGACCTGATTTCCATTGTCTTCTCTAAACCCTTACCCCCAACACAAAACCCTAACCCTAACGCTAACCTAATTCACATTTGTTTTGTTGTTATTGTTGTTGTTGTTGTTGTTGTTGTTGTTGTTGGTGTTTCATGCCTAAACATTTTTCAACCACAATTCAGTCCCTGTAACAGCACCCAAAAAACAAACAATTCCCCCCAAAATAAACAATTATCTCTTCCTTACAATAACCAGACCCACACTACATCGATACAACAAATTATTATCACGCCATCTTATTGGACTACGTCTGAAATAGAATTGGGCTTGAACTAAAAAACACCGGTTTTATCACTTCAAAGTGATACAACGCCCACGAAATTTCACCCTCTTCAAAATAATCACGCCCAAACCACTCCCATACAAATATGTATTAAGCCATTTTATTCAACTACATCAAAATTACGGTTTTCTTTTTCAAAGGAGATGAGTGTGAATATTCAGGTTTTATGGGGTATCTTATC
The DNA here is from genome assembly GCA_025330745.1 of Cladonema radiatum. Taxonomy (NCBI): domain Eukaryota; kingdom Metazoa; phylum Cnidaria; class Hydrozoa; order Anthoathecata; family Cladonematidae; genus Cladonema; species Cladonema radiatum. Next base: position 1,936 of record JANSTP010112675.1, on the reverse strand, counting down.
AGTGGGACTAGATGAGTATAGCAAAGCAACTTGTTGCACGCGTATCGCATTCAACCCAAATCGAATATTGACGGCAATAGAGCTGTTGGAAGATTGGTCGTTATAGCCATCAAATTCTTATGTATTTTCTTTCATAAAGTTCTGTAGAAGTCTTGAAATAAATGTCTTCATTTACATATCTGCTTTTATTGCATATCAATCTGAGGGGTCAATTGCCATAGGTTGCATTAAGCCAATTCAATTTGATATTGATTAAAGTATGAAGCTTCTTTGCATTTCATAAGTGCAGTTGTTAGTGGCCGTATCTTTCCGTTGAATGGTAAATGGTCTCATGTCTTGACTAGTCGGGTGTTCTTCATGAATATCCCTCAATTGCTCTTAAGTATTGGTCGCTGAAGCAATCAAATATAAAAAAATGGGTAGTCCAACTTAGGCTGGTGATCGAATAAGATATTGGGAGGAAACCCACAAAGTTGTTGTAATGGTAGTTTCTTTGTGTGATGGGGTGAAAATTTCTTGATTTGAGGTAGATGTAATTGTCCATTTCGATTAACCTCATACATTTGATTTGTTTAATTACGGATATAAGTAAGAGCTGGTCTGTCTGCACAATCAATTTTAGGACAGTGATTCAAAATTTGCTTATCATAAAGTGAAAGAAAAGCTGTGTGATTGGGCAAAAAGTTAGTAGGAAAAATAAGATAACAAGTCCAACTGAGTTTTCTTGATAATCCAATGCGATATAGGGTGATTCTTTTGCGGTTAGCGATCACCAACGCATCTCCAACTGGTAATGCAGTAGTGCTGGGTTTCAGGTCGAGATAGCGTTGCGGTTCTGAAGGAAGTCTTTGTACTAACCATCGCAGTAACTGAGAGATTTTTTGTTGACAACAAAGGTAATGAAGATAACAGCTGCAGCAGTGAAGAGTTTGTAATGACAGCTACAGTAAACACTATGAGCATCAAGAAACTGCAACAGTTTAAACTATTGGACAAACTTATCAAGAATAAAGTTGTTCCTCATGAAAAAGGAAACAGCCGATATAATTGTGAAAGCTATCGGTGTTAAGATTGCTTCGCTCAACAAAAATAATCACAGTATGTTGAATAAATCAATTTCTTCCATATAAAATTTACAGTATCCTAACACCACAGTAATAAGTCACTCACTAAAAAATATCATTACGGAACGCCTTTTTTAATTTAAGAAACGTCACGTGATCATTAAAGGCGTACTACCATTAACGTCATCATTAAAGGTGCACTAGCATTTCCGACATGCTCCCCCTATTTGACGATGGGGTCAAATAAAAGTTGTTAAATTAAATGAATCCTCCTCACATTCGAAGTCGATACAGTTTTTTGTTCGAATATCAGCTATCACTGCAGCATTTCATCTTGGTCTAAATGTTTTTGCGTTTCCGTTAAGGTCAACATTGTTTTGCTTCGTTTGCTCGCTATCGTCATGCTCGTTAAATTTCAAATACGTATGGCAATTCAATTCTAAAGGGTACAATAATTGAATAGGACGTTCGATAAAACCTTGACCCGATCGTAATTGAACTCCTCTTGTTATTCCGTCTCGACTTTGCAATATTTTCGTAATAACTCCTAACTTCCATTTTCGGCGGTTTTTCTCCTCGTTTTTGATAATTACGACATCACCTACTTGTATTTTTATTTCCGAATCTTTATGCTTTAAATTATGTTTTTCTCTTAATGATCGAATATAGTCGTTTCTCCAGCGTTTCCATGCGGCATTCTTGCATCGATTAATAAAGCGCTGTCTTTTCGTCAGATTTTCGTCATCGTCAAAATATGAATCAATAATTGGAATTTCTTGTCCGTGAATTAACGTGTTCGGTGTAAGTATCGGTAACTCGATATCGTCGTCAATGTATGTTAGTGGTCTGTTGTTAAGATTCGTTTCAATATC
>JANSTP010112564.1:0-13011 GCA_025330745.1 Cladonema radiatum | reverse complement strand
GTCAGAAAATCACTATTGGAAAATTATGCTTGTCAACTCATTATTCATTCAGTGTTTTTCTCGGATCATGAATGTATTAAGTTTTAACTATCAAAACATGAAGTCGACTCTGCAGTGGATGAAGGGAGACCACACTAAAGGTTTATATTCTAACTTTTATTTGCAAGAGCTACATTGGGTTGGTATAATTTTTTTTAAGGAGCAGGGGGTCGAATCTATTTTTAAAGTGAGGGGGGGCGCTGGAAATTGAAATTTTTAGGTTTCGCTCCCTTGCTCCGCTGAAATTGGGCTCGATAAATGTTAAATGTTGAGAAATAATGACAATCTTTATTGAATGCTTTCTTGTAAAAAAAACGTAGAAAAAGACTACTTCCTTTAACAGTTACAAAATCGTTTTGATACCGAACTTTCCTTAGAAAAAAAAACCAAAAAAAACAAAGGTGACATCCACTAACTCGAATTTTCAATTTTCCTCAATGGTGTTAACATTGAAAACATTGTATCTGCTTGGTTAAAAAAGTAATGATATATAGTGAAAAGAAGGCAGAGAATAAAAGTATTGAAAGATATTTAAAATGATGTCATTGCGGGGAATGTCCATTATCTATTATGGGAAGTTAAGGTGAGTTAAAGTAAACTAAATGAACCTAGTATTTATTTATTTTTTTAAACAACGAGAGTTGGAATTGAGCAGTGTTTGAATTAGCCGATATATACTGTATTGCATATAAGTATACTATAAAAACGATAATGACATAAAACTAGATGTCTGCATTTGTGAATGTCCCAAAATAATTATGACGCACATCACTTAGAGAGACGAAGTCATTTGCTACTGATACTATATCTAGATCGTCAACATAGTGCTTTTGGGAATGGAGAAACAACAATGCGTTAAATCTTGACTGACATTGTTGCTCAGAGCCAAGTTTTGATTCTTCTAGCTACTGAGAGAGATTGCTCGGGTGTTGCACTTGTCGCAGGATTAATAAGCAGCCACTGAATCACGGTCAAAACGTTGGGAAATAACAACATGTTTTCTGAAGATGTTTGATTCAGTACTTTTAATATGTCCTCGAAGTGATTGGATTGCGTTTTAAATACTTGCTTACATACGACAAACTCATTTTTCAAACCAATCGTGTTAACATCATCGGAATAATTTGATTTCAGCCACTGCATTTCCTCATTTACGTCTTCTCCAGCTATTGCCTTCAGCAACAGAGTCTCCATTGGTGCAAAGGCGTTACAACAAGGTTGATCAAATCTTTTATTTAATGGTTCTACCATAATGTCGAGAGCTTCAAAGTAAATTTGTCGAAAATAATCTTTCGCTGTTATAGGGTTATAACCTCCATCACTAGATTCTTTGCCGTCATGATATTGCAAGATCGAATAATTAGGTTGTCTTCTTTTTCGAGGTAATTTGGGTTCTTTGATAAAGTTAAATGCTCTGGATTCGCTGCTTACGCTTTCAAAAAATAATTCATAATTTTCATCGTCCCCCATCCCTTCGAAGGTTTTCCTCGTCAATTCAGCGTTTCTTTTGCCAGAAATAGCAGCCATTTTTCCGACTGTAAAGACTTTGAAAGGTTATCCCTCAGCGCATGAAATTTATAGCTTAGTTGCAATCCAAAGAAAAATTCATATCTTTGCATTTGAGAAAGGCACCCCATTATTCGAGACTTAACATCAGCGTCCATTGATTCTCGCAATCATAACTGCCATAGCTGATAAAGAGGTGCGTAATTTTCAATTATTCGACGGAAACAATCAGCACGAACCGTCCAACGTGTTGTAGATAACTTTGATAAGCAATCTATCTTTTGCAACTCAGTCTCTTCCTCCTCACTTTGAATGTTTTCTTTTATTGTCCGAAGCATTTTTTCCCGTTTCGGTGAAAACTTAACCAATATTGTCAACTCGCCAACTGTTCCCATTGTATCTTTTAAAAGCTTGCACTGAGAACTAACATCTTTTACACTTAGACTTAAAGAGTGACCATGCCAGTGTGTTGATAAAGCTTTTGGTTGTATGGCAGTAATTTGGGTAGCTACACAAGATTTCCTCCCAACCATATTGCTTGCCCCATCACAAGTTTGTCCACGACAGTTTTCCAATTGTAGATGTAATCGTAACAGAATATCTTTCATGGCACTAACAATTGTATCGCTTTCGATATTTGGTATTTCGTAGAAACCAATAAAACTTTCGTGTACTTTTAGTCGATTTTCAGCCCATCTGACACAGAAAGAGAGCTGTTCTTTGTTAGAAACATCCGTATATTCATCGCACATTACAGCATTATGGAAAACAAATGCAATTTCAATTCTTTTTGCAGATTTTCGTCAGGCAAAATTGATATCATTCTTATGGTTGCATTTAGTGACTTTTTACATCATTGCTGTGGCACGGTCAAAGACTGGCCTGTTGAAACTATTGTACATGCAAAGCAACAGGATAGCCATTCATGTGCTATATATCGCTTGAAGGTACTTTCTTTTCGATGATTTCTACTTAGGTTACAGCCTGTAGGTAACTTGTTAGTATTGTGGTTTATAGAGTGCTACATTTCGGACTTAGAAATGCCAAAAAACATGTCATCCCAAGAGGTCATGTTACAGCAGAAAAAAGGAGCAGGATTTTTGCTTGATGCTGGAGGTAAGAAATCTCTATGATTTATGTTGAAGAATTTACCGCAATTACACTACAGTTTTTCATTGTTTTTCAGGTGAAAAACTATGGTTTAAGAACTTCTGCCGGATTTGTGGGAGATATGAAGGTTCAAAAATTGAGAAATCCCAAACAACTGATAGATGGGTAATTTCTTTCTAGATAAGTTTCATTAAATTCCATAGATTTCATAAATTCTTTCGTTTTCAATTACATGGGTAGATTTTGGCATTGTTATAACACTTTTGCAAATTGAATATTTTTACTCGGCTCGCGCCATAGAAGTTTTTTGGGGGAGCCCTCGCCCATCCACTTCTAACAATCAGTTAAAATCTATATACTCAGAATAATGACACTAACGCATGCACTGAATAATTCTCCTTTCTTGAATACCCTTGTGTAATGGTTCTACTTATTTGGAATGATTGTATTCTCCGATCTGGGCTATTCCAGACAGAGGTGGAAACCAAGGTGAAATATTAGTGAAATATAAGTAGCGCTCGTAGGAAGTGAGCTGAAAAACTACCATAAAGTATTAACCAAATTACATATATCAACAAAAATTCTTTATTAAATGGATACAATGCTTAAAATTTTATAATTAGTTATATTTTATAACAGAACTGTGTGTTTTCACGAAAATGTAATTTTTATAGCCCTGCAGGAGAGGGTAGTTGCTGATAAGATATAAGCTCTTAAAAAATTCTTTCAAAAAGCGACAATCTCTCTTTCTCACTAATAAAAATGATGCTTCGAGATTATGTTTCTGTGGTTGCTGTAAACATATTTTAAAAATCTACATTGCAGAAAGCTAATATTGATGAGGCTTAATTTTGATGTTCTATTCCAGTTTACGCTACTTCCCTAAATCAGGTCAGCAATTTAATTGTTGTTTTTTTCCGATGGTATCAGCCTAGATCAGAGAATATAAAGAAGAAAGATTAACTACTCCTAACCAGAAGACGCTGATTAAACCTACTGGGACTAAAGGTGAGAGAGGAGACGCTACTCATCTCTAAAATAATCAAGAATACTAAACTTCTCCCCTTGCGCGCTACACGTGCAACATCAGAGAGATCTTTTTGACCGCCAAAAGACTTGAAACTTGTTGTATTCTACAATGCTATAAAAAGATCCTTTAGACTAGCTAATTTAAAAAGAACATAAGCAGTTGAATGATAAAATTTCCTTTGTTAATGTAGGGAACATCTTTTCTTTGTGGAAAGTCTGAAAATGTATATTTGACGTTTTTTCAAAACAATTAGCAGAAAAAACTTTTCGTTTAATTTGTTTTCGCTTAAATTTGTTTTTATAAAATTTTAAATATTTCCAGTCTTCAAATTGTTTTTACTGCATCAATTTAAGGACTGTATTTTGGCCGCCGAAAACCTGATGACTCAGTTGGTATCCTGTATCTTTTGAGGCGCATTTGGTTGCAGCTAAGTCGTCTCGAGTCGTCTAAGACGTCTCCAGTTCTAAACAGTCTTAGGTGAGAAAATTGGTCTAGCTGTTAATGAAACGGTAAAAAACGTATTTCACCCACCTTTTGCCTCAATATCACTTTCTGAGAGCCATGTTACCAGAGTTACGTACTACTTAAGAAAACTCAAATATCTCCAGTTCTAAACAGCATTAAGTGACGAAAATTGGTATACCTGTTTACCGAATGGTAGCAAATGTTTTCCATCTACACTTTGCCACATTCCCTCCTGCTAAGACCAAAGACATCATAGGTCAATTGATTTGAAGAAAAGTTAAATACTACCACATTTAAACTTCGAAACGACTTCTCAAAAGGTCAGGAAAGTTTTGGACACACCAGTTAAGTCAATACCTTCCTGTTTTAGCCATGCTTTTCGGAAATTGGACGCAGAATATTTCTATCAAATAATTAAAAATTGAGAAAGAGATTAAGAGGGAAATCATCTCGTCCAGAAAGTTATTCGATATTTTCTCTATTTATTTATATTCTTCCCAGATAAAATGTGAACATTGTCATGTGGAGCGATGGTTCCATGCCGCATGCACGGGAATGAAAATACCGAAAGAGTTATCCAAACTTTTTTCGGCTGTAGCTTTGTGGCAGATAAACTTGACCATTAACAAAAATGGCTGGTAAGCATATCCTATGACTTTGATACTTTTATCCAAGCCACATTCTTCTTAAAGCTTTTGATTAAAGCTTAGAGACGCAAATATCCTTTAGTTTTTTGTTTTTCAATTAATCAGAATCTCCAACATGCAAACCTTTTTACTTTGAGTTTTTTTAAAAAACAAATTCGTTACTTTATAACATTTTCAGGCCCGTAGCAACGTGCTTTAAGTTAGGGGGCTGAGATATAATGATGTGGTGGATAAGGTCCACTTGTTAGGTACTCACTTGTCCGATGCAAAATCGTCCAGTAGTTTTCAAATAGCTGATTTGTGGGATAGCTTTGTAGGTGAGAATTTTCAACGTCCTTTTTTTAATTCATTCAAATTTCTAATATTATTCCAAAATATTTTAGTTCAAATTTTCTAAATGTTTGCATTTTTGAGTAGAATCCCTTACCCAAAGAACTGGTACCGATGATTAGGTAAAATATATTTGCGGAACAATTTTAGAATACCAATTGTCTGTAATAACTATATCAAATTTAGAATACCTACAGAACCTACCCTCCTTCCCTTGCCCACTAAGCTTACGTTGCCTACACAGTCTACGCTGCTGTCCTTGCTATTAAGTCCACGTTACCTACTCAGTCTACGAAATCTATGTTGCCTATGCTGCTCACGAAGACTATTCTTTCAGAACATATTATACAATGAACAGTGCAAAAATACTAACTGGACCCATTGAGTTGAATGCAATTGAGCGAAATAATTATATAAACACTAGAACCGACAGCTGTGGAATTTTGTAAACAAAATATGACACCATAGGTTGTTTCGTTTCATTTAAAGTTGGACAGCATGTATTTTTGGATAAAAAATTAATAAATCCCAAATATATTTTACAAATTCTAAACATAGATTCGTATACGACATGTACAAGAAACTTCATTCCAAAATTTAATTTTCCTCTTAAGTAAAGCAAAAGAGGGACAATCTTTGTAGGGCTGTGGTAAATTATTCCACAATAAGCGCTCTTTAACCCTATCTGGATCGGCGGTAGATTCTACACCCACCTACTGGTTTTCCTAAAGTGTCGCCGCTTTTTTTATAGATAGAGCTTTATTTTTTGTGACTTTTCCTAAAATTTTATAGCAAACATTTTGCTGAAAATATTTTTAAAAAATACAGTTGACAGTGGCCATTGTGGGCAAATTTTGGACTCAGGTCAGTAACTTTTTTTTCAGGAAAAGCCTAAACACCTAACTTTCGGCACGATTTATCAAAAAACCATATGATATGTCAAACTAGATCAAAAATGTGATATTTTGGAGAAGACCACATGTAAAAAGCTTTTCTGGTTCCAATTGTATTTGAATTTAAAGGTTTTTAGCTATTTTTCTCTATTTTTTTCAGACCCGATTTTCGGGAAATGATGACATCATCACTTAGAAATGACGTCACAGAACCATTTTGGGCTTATTTTGTTCGTTATAAGTTTGTCTTCCTCTGTAGAAAATATTGTTGAAAAATACCTTCTAGAACCAGAGTTTTGGAGGTGCCCGCTCCCCCCCTTGGTCCTGAGAAATCAAACAAGCCCGTTCCAGTTAGGGTTAAAAGCTAAGCTATTTGTGCCATAGGTTTTCGTGTTACATTTTGGTAACAAAACTAAGGAGTTGTTACGCATATTATATTTTGTATATTTCTCCGTGGTTAAGGATGTCATAAAAGTGTGAGCTAAAGAATGTACTATTTTTTATGTAGCAACCATTAACTTTTGATTATTTTTGACATGTATTAACTGTTTTTGATGCAGCTCTAAGAGTTTGTTCTCTCATGAAAGTGAGAGTTTCTTTTCGATGTGGTTAAGAAAAAATTATTCTTTCTTTTTATCTCTATGTCACTCCAAAGGTTGGGAACGTTAAAAGTTTTCCTTAAAGATTCTGTGTATATTTACACCCAAAAGAACTTTTCATGCAAAATTTTCAGTATTAATTCAAAAGATAAAACTCTCTTTGGTAGGTAATTCAAATAGCAATTTCACATTTAATTTGTCGGATTGGTCTACTTTCGAGGTTTTCAGGTTGCTCAAGTTGCAAGTAAGATGCACACACAGAGTGACAGAATTTTCAGGTTGTAGAGATTGCAGCGAAGATATACACACAGACTGAAAGAGTTTGCCAGATTTTACAGGTTGCCGGTAAGATATTCACTCAGGCTGACAGAGATTTTCATGTTGCAGGTTATATGTAAGACAGACTCACAAAGCTTTTAGGTTGCAGAGGTTGCAAGTAAGATCAAGTGGCAAAAGTGGTAAAAATCAATAAAAAAGTCTCAAAAATATCATTTTTTCTTAAAAATATACAAGAAATCATGATACAACCTCTGTAGTACACTTCCACAGAATTGAAAACATGAGGACTCATTTTATGTATGACATCATTCCTCAGCTTTGAGAAATGCTATGTTATCGTCCTTTTCGTGATACTAAAGGTACTAAAGACTCACATAAAGCATTTCGTTCAAAAGTTGGGAGATTTTAAAATTTTTGTCCGTTTTTAAAGAAACTAATAGTTTCTAATAATAAATAATAATAATGTATTAAATAAGCATGAAATATAATTAGTAAAAGAAGTGACTGTTTTTCTTTACTTATTTTATATTATTTTCTTCATAACAAAAAATCTTAACTAAAAGAAAAGGTTCTTTTTAGAAAAAGTAATTATTGTTCTCCACTTCGGCAATTTCCGATTAAAATGTTTTGAACATTACCATATGTGGCAAATATCCGTCACGTGGTTTAAATTTCGACCAAGAAAAAAATATCAGGGTAAAGTAAGAAATTCCTACGGGAATTTAATAAAAAAGTCAGCTGGCCCTTGTCAATATGGTCTGAAGTGGTTTTCTTTAGATTTTAAAGCTTTGTTAAAACGTTTTTTTGTGAGAGTTTTTCTCCTAAAGAGTCTAGTTGTAGTTTGACTCGATCATACTGTAAGCACAATTTAGTAATATTTTCTGTATATTACAGATGCATGATGCAATTGGTTGTCAAAATTCTACTTCTTCATAAGGAAAAAACATTAACATATATTATATTAGTATTGAAAATCTTAAAATATAAATGAGTTTGATATAAATGTTAAATGTTAGATCTTTCTGCTAGAAAGATGGATGATCTTTGATATTTTAGTAACACATGTCACAACCGGGAGAAACAGTAATTGTATTAGTCTATGAATGGAACGGACACTCTGTATTGTTTTGAATACATCACATTGAAGCAGAGTAAATCGCAGGCAGCCATTGGTGTACTTTGAAAGGAAAACATTGCAAAGTGAAAGTTATCTGTTTATGTTTTGATATCATTTCATTTTTCAAGATCAGCAAATTAAGTGAAAAGTACACAAAACATAATGACTGACGAAACTACACTTTTCGTAGCCCCGCCCATCTTGTTCTAGGTCTGTGAGTAGACTTCTAATTCACGCTCCTTCTCAGTGAGCGAGTTGAAGCCCAATAAACCAAGCTATTGGCATGATTTGCCCACTGAGCTAAAAATAACCTCTGGAGTTTATAAAGCAAGAAACTCAGCCTACTTTTTGGAAACCATTATGAAATAGCTCTCGTTAGCAATCTCGTTACTATGCCGTTCGCGATGGTCCTGAATGTAAAGAGTCCTGAGTACGAAATAGGCGGAAAGTACACAGTAAATACTATCCCCTACTCTAGAAAAACATGTTGGTCAACAAACGAAAATGCCACCAGAAAATCAGCCATTTCTTTTCCAAATTGTCAATAAGATGTACGAGGTTTAAAAACCTTTAGGAAATCTTAATTAAATAAGTTAAGGAAATGTTATCTCAATGTTTCAGGGCCGTCGACACACATTTGAAAGTGGGGGGGGGGGCAGCATGAGCGAAGCGTCCGCAAAATTCAGCTGTGAGGTCTAGGAGGTGCTGTAAGACCCCCGCATCGGGGGTTTTAGGGGACGGTGCCCCCTGAGAACTTTTTTGAGCTTTTATGGCGTCTACATTGGCTTAAAACGACTAGAAATTCTTTTGTAATCCACCTTAATCCACACAAGTAGCGATATGTCCCTGCAGTATGATAACATACACAGTGTAATGCTTAACACGCAAAACAAAAGAAACCTAAAATATTCTTGTTTTTTCTTTGCCATAAAAAAAACAACTTCACTAGACAAAAAAGTGGGGGGGGGCCATGGCCCCCTCCGGCCTCCCCGGTGTCGACGGCCCTGTGTTTACTGAGGTAGTTTCTAGTGAGACATTTCGGCTTACTAGAAACTATTTTTTGAATGTTTTGCTTACATGTTTGATTTTTTTCTCAATGGGGATTTTGAGTTGTTGTAGTGATAAGAACCAATGAATATTCGACAAAGATTGTATATTAACAAGCCTTCCTTTTGCAAGAACTTTTTTTAAAAACAAAATGAACCTGGAAAATGAAGAGTTTTGCAAAACACCCAGGATATGGCGTGTTACTGTCCTCAGCGTTATAAGAAGATATGTTTACTTTGGTAAACGAACGGGTAGATTTTGAAATAATGCATTTTCGATCTGCTATTTTATGAAGATTTAAAATAAAGAAACGATAATCTTTAAAATATTATGGTGACACAGTCCTGCTTAATACGGGACTTTTTATTTATTTATAATTCGTAAATGGACAAGAGACATATGGCATACGAGTAACAGAGAAAATTAACTCTTCCCCTCCGTATATATTACAGAAGCATTATGCAATCTGCTTTCAAGGAAACACTTTCAATAGGATCAGACTGAATTACAAAGATCTTATAGATTCCGAAAAAGGGAGTCACAGAAAGCTGTAAAAAGTTCCAGAAAACGGTAAAATGCAGATCATATTGCATGTAATTAAATCTAAGATGGTTATAAACTGGAATAATCTGATGAAGAAAAATATTCCCTAGCAAGTCCCCACTTTCAGTTAATCGCCAAGATTTTATTCGCTGCGTTACAATGTTCCTATTGAATTCTTAGTTGATATGTGAATCAATTATTTATTTACTTATTCCTTTACTTGTATATTTATTTATCTATTTATTCTTTCGTCTATTTTACTGCTTCCTTTTCTTTCTCTTTCCACATGATGTCTTGGTCAATTGGCTACTCTCCCTGATTTCGGCGTTCCATTCCATCTAGTCAATATCTTATACATATATTTCAATAATCATATCAAGTATCTTATGTTCCTTTTTACATACCCAAAGTTGAAACGCTACCTAGGTTAAATATATGCACCATGCTCTGAAGATATATCTGTATGTTTGTGTGTCCTGTCTTGTGTTCATGTGTTTTTCATGTCAACTTTTTTGCTTTTTTTATGTTTTTGTAGAAGTTTGGCTATTATGTACAAGGTTTTTTCGAAAACCTTCTGTAGTCTTTTTCCTGCCACTCAAGAAATACGTTTATATATATATTTTTTATTTATATATGATAGTTTTTATTCTTGGTTTTATTGTATATCTTAATTGGTGAAAAATATATTATTATTATTATTATTATTATTATTATTATGTTACGGCCACCTTGACTATAACGATTCTTCGGAGAAGAAAATCTGATAGAAATGTGCAGTAGCTACTAAACTAAAGTTTAAAGACAACCGATCTCAATCCTTGTCCAATATTAATTATATTTTTAATGTTTAAATTGACTAGTGGATTTAGTTTCGGCCAACTTTTTTGCAAAGCAGGGCTATTTCGTAATGGATTCCCATCACTTTTTTAATGACAATGTAGTGTGTTCACAAAATACCGTGTGTGTCATCTTCAAAGGTTATTTTTAGCTCAGTGGGTTTGCCACCAAAACATTTTCATAAAAGCATCAATAGATTTCTAACTCTAACCAAAAATGAAACACTATTTCTTGTTTTTCTAGGCTAGTTTATGGTGTCAAAAAAAGTTCTACTGTACTGTGGGACAAGGGAATATTTATGCATAATAGAGTAGGCATTACACTGTTCACAAAAGTATTCAAAATATTATTTTCTGAAAAAAACATTCGGGCCAAAAAAAACAATTGGGCCGGTGGTGTAGGGGTAAATCACTTAAGAGGTTCGAATCCTTGAGGGGGCTTAATCTCGGATTGCTTCTAGACAACCCAACAGTGAACCACCTGAAGGATCCGAACTTACTAAAGTAGAGCAACCCTCAAAAAAAATCTATTAGAGATCATTTGCAAGCTCTATCTTCTAATCTTGACGTATTATCCATTAAATACGAAAATATTATTATCGTCGATGACTTTAATGTAGAATCTAATCGTTTAACCGTGACTGATTTTCAGCAAACATTTGGTCTATCAAATCTCATAAAGGGCCCAACATGTTTCAAAAACCCATATAAACCTTCCTCTATTGACATGATTCTTACTAATCAGACAAAACAGTTTCAATAGTTCTATTACTATAGAAAAAGGTTTACAAGATTTTCACAAAATGATGCTAAAAAATTCTTCACTCGTCACGGCGAAATTTTATAACCGACGAAGTTTTAACTGATCTTTTTCGAACGTTCATGCCCCATTAAAAAAGAAATATGTTCGTGCTAACGAAGGAAAGTTTATGACTAGAGATCTTCATAAAGAAATTATGAAGCGAACTTGCTTGAGGAATATAGATCTTAGATCTCAAGATATTAACGTTTTAGATCAACCAAAAAGAGCTATTTTGAAAACTTATATTCTTTCTCTATAACCAATAATATATAGTTTTGGCTTACTGTAAAGTTTCTTAGCAATAATTGCGTTAATAAAGATAAAGTAACATTGATAGAGAATGGCAAAATATTGTCTGATGAAAATCACCTAGCTGAGACTTTCCAAGTTTTTTGTTTTGTCTAACGCTCTTCAAAATTAAAACATCAGACCTTGGCAATGCCAAGAAGATTTACCTAATATAACTGACCCGATTCTAAAGGCAGTTTCGAAGTACAAAAATCACCCTAGCATCGCCAAAATCAAGGAAAAAGTGGGTGGGAATACTTTCTTTGTATTACAGCCCGCAACTGTTTCGGAAGTTGAGAAAATAATGAGGCTACTTGATTCCGATAAAAGCCACCTTTCATCTGATGTTCCAACGAAAATTTTGAAAAATAATATAGACTTACTTTCAACTTTCGTCTGCGATTCTTTTAATGATCGTCTTATGCGAACAAATTTCCCACCTGTTTTAAAACTTGCAGAGATTTCTCCAGTTTTCAAAAAGGATGATAGGGCTTGTGTTTCCAACTAAAGACCTGTCAGTATATTATCTAATATTTCTAAAATTTTTGAAAAACTAATATTTAATCAAATGAGTCTCTTCTTTGAAAAGATTTTTTCAAAATATCAATGTGGATTTAGAAAAGGGCATAGCGCTCAAGATTGTCTCCTTGTTATGATTGAGAAATGGTGCAAAGCTGCTGATTTTGGTGGTGTATATGGGGCCCTGCTGACTTTTACGAAGGCTTTCGACTGCTTACCACATCATCTAAGAATTGTGAAGCTTGCAACATATGGTTTTGATCCAACATCCCTTAATTTTATGGGAAAAAACCTTGAGTAATTTACTTCTAAAACTGCAAGCAGAAGCACTGAAGATTTTTAACTGGTTCGATGCCAATTGTATGAAAGTTAACACAAGTAAATGCCATCTCTTAGCTAAATCTAAAATTCCTGTTTCAATTAATCTAAGGGGCCCTACAGAAACTAATTTTAACTCTGAAAAACTTCTCCGTGTTATTATCCACAAGCACTTATAATTTAAAGAACATATAAAAACTATTTGTAGATATTATAACATATAAAAACTTCAAAGATAGTTTGTCACCATCAGCACCTCTTTTCCTTCACATAGAAGCGTTAACGATTTATAAATTGAATTTATATAATGTTTTATGCCTAACATTTAAGAGTCGGAATAAATCATGCCCTAGGGCTTTTTACGATCTCGCTATGAAAAAACCATCCAACAAATAAACTTTGCGCACCAGAACTTTCTTTTTGAGCCTAAATGTAAATCAAAATCTTTCCAGTTTGGAATTGACTATCACGCACCGAATGTATGGAATAAGCTAGTTTTCGCCTCAGATCTCAACTTTAATAAAGACAAACCATTCTAAGGCAAAATTAGAAAAGCATATTATATCATATCAAATTCATCCTCAGGGACTTACCATTTATGTGCCAACACACTCTTGCATCTACATACCAGTGCTTTCAGAGA
>JANSTP010112453.1:0-13012 GCA_025330745.1 Cladonema radiatum | reverse complement strand
GTCATCAAATTTTTTTTGGCATAAATTATGTTCTAAAGAGTTGTTCTATAACTTGGTATAGTTAGATAGTCATATCTCCCTTCTATCTCGAAATTTTAGGGGGGGGACCCCCCCCCCCCGGACTATTTTAGGCTCAAAAAGCCCGGCCCTGATAGGGTTAACTCTATCAAAATTTTTTGGCTACTTTGTGATAGAAAATAGAAAATCTTTGAGTTCCAATGGTTTCCAAATATATAATATTTTGATTTTTGCTCTATGGTTGTCCAGACGAATCAGCAGTCTAAAAAATTTCATATTAGATGATAAACGTTTTACATGAATTTTTAAACTGTAAAATAAACACAAATCGATACATATGTAGCAAAGATATTATTTAAAGAAACACTATCAAATTTCATTCCAAATATTTTTATAAATGCCATTAGGACACCATGATTTGAGTGATTTAACATTAAACGGTTGTTTTGGATTATAGTAATAAGCTGTTTCATCTAAATATCCATTTGATATGAGAAAATAATTTAGTGGCAAGAAGGAGGAGTGACATAATTCATAAAGCACTCGAGGTAGGTTGTTTTCCATAATTTAGCTGAATAATCCTGCTTAAAAAGATATGACAGGTATAACTTCTGTAATATCTCATGCTAAAGGAACTGTCTTGTGGGGAAATTAATTCCAGGAAGTATGTGGAAATCTGAACCTTAAGAGCTTAAAGTCTTGCTAAAATCGATGCTCAAATTTCGTTTTTAATATAGGTAATGACGTTTTTTAAAAATATTTTTGACAGATTTTGTTTCGTTGGCTTTAGGTTTAAATTTTAGATCATTTCCACTTTCCCATTTTTTTAAGAGAAACTCCAGCACGAAATGAAAAGAGCATAAAGTGTTTCTTATTTTTGCTATGGAACTTTAAATAGCTTTGGAAAGAGGGAGGAACGCCAACTAATGGCTTATAAGAAAACTGTATTCCGAGAGAAAGTATTAAAAGTGAACTGTAACCCTAAGGTCTTCTTTGCCCAGAGGCTCAGGTATTAAGCTGAAAGCTTACTTAACTTTTTAGTGAAAACACATTGTTGAAAACATTTTTTAGTACCCTGCTTACCATAGATCTAACAAAACTGGACTTTAAATGGGATTGCTAAATAAATATTAGTTAAATTTGTCATTTTTTGTCGAACATTGAGACTTTAGCTAGGTCGCCAGCGTGATTTTTTCTTGCTAAATCGATATTAAACATATGGCTTTGTTAAAAACTCTTTTGTTGTTGAATAAACTAAAAATATTTTTTCTTCAACCATTGCTGTCACATAATAAACATTGCTGCATATTTTTATTTATTGACATAACATTTTTTTATTTGATATTTACGGCTTGCTAGACTTTCAAGTGAAAAGGAAAACCCTTGCTAAATATTTAACAGAAGTTTAGCAACAGTGTGACCGCACCGGTCCGATTTTGGTTATTATTAGACTATTTTAACTCAATTTATAAGCACAGAGGTTAGATGTGAGGAAAAGAGTCCCCTCCGCTTCTTATCCTTTGTTCCTATGTACCTCCACTTAACCTATGCTCTACCGCTCGAAAGCTATTGATGCAGATGTTTTGTTAAAATTAATTGGATAAATAATAACTCGATGAATATTTTTAGGATACTGATATATAGACAAAATACAAATGTTTGTCAAGAACTTTTAAGAAAGTGGTATTAGAAAACGATTCACAGAGATAGAGCTTATTGGCCCTTAAAACGTATTGATAAAGCAAATACTGTATTTAACTAATCCGTTGAACAACACCTTATATTTTATTCCTTCTGTTTAAATTCTCATGCCTTTTTCTGTATTTACTTGTTCAAAGAGTTTTATACTAAACTTGACTTCTCTATCTCTTAATATTTTATCCCATAGAAACCTGTGTCAAGATGACAGAAGTAGACGAAAAACACGATCTTATTGAAGAAATTGCAAAACCAGAGTCATGGCTGAGGAAGAGAAAGATCACAAGTTATATATTTTTTGTACAATCGTTCTTCCTGGGAGTAGAATATTCTGTTTTCTTCCTGACTGTATGGTTATACATAAAAACATTAGTAAAACCTTCAAATCCTAAATTAATATACAGTTTAACATCGACTGCGTATTTAATTTCAAGTATTTTACTGTCAATTATCGTTGGTAAAATTGCTGACATCACACGGGAGATAAAGAAATTGTTTATTGTATCGAATATTCTAGTTGTCATTGGCAACATGTTATATACATTTCACTTCTCTGTTTACTACTTGATATTTGGAAGACTGATAGCTGGTGCGGCCGCTCCATTACGGTGTGTCATATCCGGAGAACTAGCCCGTGCATTTTCACCAAATGAGTTATCTACAAAAATCACATTCGTGGGCATGTGTTTTGGTTCTGGGTTTGTATTTGGGCCGGCAATTAATTTTGCATTTTTAGCTGTTGACTTTAAAATTCACGATTGGCACATAACAGTAGCCAATGCGTCAGGAATATTTATGGCCTTGGTTTTTTTGGTGCTGACTATTCTCTCGTACTTTTTTGTTCACGATTTATCGAAAGGATTTGATCTAAAACATGAGCGAGAAAAAATAGAAGAAACTAATAATAAATCAAGGAAAAATGGGAATTATGAAATCGACAACGGGAACGTAAATGAAAAGACGTTATTAATACAAACGAACAAGTCAAATAAAGCATTATTGAAAGCTGTTTACTTAAGAATCGAAGTGCTATTGCTACTTTTATGTTCTTTTTATTTCTTATTTATAGTAACGTACTATGATATGACGTCACCGATAATTATAATCGATACATTAAATCAGAGTGTAAAAGAGCTAAATGCTGTCATATTTTCTACCGCTGCTACTTCAGTTGTCATATCACTGGTTTTCATCAAGAAACCATTGTCTGATAAAGGACTTTACTATGCATTTCTAGTCGCAATACTACTGGCTTTTGGAACTATCATTTCATTTTGTTTGATCAAAGTAAACGGAAAAACAAATTTGGTTAATATTTTTTTATGGATTTTCTTCGTACTTTGTTTTGGACCGTTTTGTGTCAATGAAGAAATATTTTTAATTACAACATTTGCAAAATTAATGCCATCATCACAACAGATATTTGGTGAAAGTATACGTGTTGGTTTTGAACGATTTGGTTCCGTGCTTGCCCTTATGTTTTCCGCGTATTTGTACGATATTAACGAGTACTTTTCGATATTTGCCTGTGGCATAATGATGTGTATTTTGTTAGTAACAATTATCAAAAGATATTCTTTGCAAAACCCTCACTCTGTAATTATGTAGGAAAAAGATTGAAAGAAAAAGATAAAAATTTTCTTTTCTTATTCTTATGAGTATTTTTCAATTACGATTATCTCCTAACCTTTGTCTCGTGATTCGATAAGTTGTGAACGCCAAGATGGCTGACAAAATCTTGAAAGATATCAAAGTAATTTTTATGACCGTTTTGTAACGAGTCATGCTAAACCGGTTACCCATTTCCACCCAGCCCCAACCATCTCCACCCAGCTCCACCGACCTTCATTCATCTCTACCTAGCTCCACCGAACTCCATCGGCCTTCACCAGGTCCACCCAACTCTACCCACGTCCACAAAACACTAATTAGCTAATATTAATACTAATCAGCTAGCTCCACCCATCTACTTACCCACCTTAACCTTAAAGTAAAGCTCAACTTTATGTTCCATATCCAATCCCTTACACAAACCTTTTCCCCCATCTTTTCGAGTGCACCTAGTTCTACTAGGTCGACGTAACTTTGGTGGCGTCATTGGTCACTTACTTACTGTACTGAACATTATATAATAGAGAACAAGTTAAATTTACGAAATAGAGAAGCAAATAAATAAAGTATTTTATTTGAACAAAACAGTGACGTTAGTTGCCCCAATGAAGTAATACTTTATTTTATAGTATGCAAAAAGCAATGTTCTATTTTACTTTATTTTATTTTATTTTTATTCTAAATAATACGTTTTTTGTTGCTTTTTCATTAAAAAGTTTACCAAATATCTCAGTGACATTTCAATAATTATCTGAATTTTTATCGAAGGAAAAAGTTATTACAAAAATTATTTTTGGACAAGTTATTTCGCCGATTTTATTTATACTTTTTTTATCCATATCCAACATGATTCATCAAATTGAAAGGTAATAATAAAGTCTCATAATTTTAAAAGCGTTAGACGGGAATCACTCCTAACTCAGTAGCCCCTTGAGGCTTTGATAGTACGCTTGGCCACGAAATGTCTTATCAAAATCTGGTGGACCGAAGAACTTGAAGAAATTCTAACCGGGTGTGCCAGGTGTAGACATTGGGTGTAGGCATTTAATTGTACATTTCTAACTGGGTGTAGACATCTACATTTGAATTGGACCAAGTCTCGGTGAATGAATGATGTATTTACACTGGACCACGAGAAATTTTCTGTCGTTATCGGAGCGGGAAAATTTTCGACTTTTCTCTCTGGACTTATTAAAAATGATTCGAATTTTCACTGTACTGGTTACCGAGCCAGATCACACCGGGTTTCTAAGTCAGGGAATTTTCAGAATTTTTTAAGCACTTCAAAGATTTAGAAGAGATTTGATGTAGGTAGCAATTTCTGCCATTTAAATTTTTTGTTCTTGAAAAAAATATGTTTAAATGCTATTTTTGTTTTAATGTAGATACTCTTAGAGTAGATAGATAAAAAGAATTCTAGATTTACATTTATTTCATATTTTAAACCGTTGATATGGCATGTCGCCTTTAAGTTCGTAGAGTTTACTAAATCGCGTGCCCTACGTACGTGCTGCGTTGCATGCCCTGCGTGCCTTTACGTGCTTCCCATGTCATAGTTCAAAGCATATTAGTTCATAAAATGATTGTGTAATGATAATCGCACATGCGAAAACAAACATGAAAAACATATTTTCTCTCTTCTCTTATTTTGTAAATGGAATAGCAAACTTCTATACTATCATAAAAAAGAAAACCTTTAGCTATCCTAGATAAGCTTGATTTACGGCTTTATTAGCTGCACGCTTTGATAAACAAAAAAAAAAAAAAAAAAAAAAAAAATACAGTGGAAATGATATATTCTGAATAACAAATAGCTAATAGCTATACATGTATTTCTTTCTAAGCAACAAGGCTTTTTGTCTGCTACTAAAGTTGCTTCAAAAAGAGCCTAATTTAATAGTAAAGTTGCTTATCAGTTGGTTAATATTTTTTTCATAGCTTCCTAGCGTTTATAAAGTCTTGGCTATTACTGGAGAAAGTTTATAAAGGGTATAAAATATATATAAATGAAAAATAATTAACCTCATTTTAGGCTTGTATATGTATTCAGTCTCCCAGTCAAGCTTTCTTGGTCAAATTTTATTTTTTATTATAATACCTTACAAAAATGTTGCTTCAGTAAGCTTTGCATAATACTAAATTTGCTTAGAAAAATTGCAATTTTTAGTAGTGTTGCTTATAAAAAATGCGTTCATTTGATTACATATATTATATCGAGTTTGAATTGCTAACGAACTGAAGTAACTAACTTAAAATTGGAAATATCTTTTTGTATCCCTAAGATCACAAGTACAGTGGAACCTTCTTAAAGCGGACACTTACAGGACCAAATATTTTGTCTGTTTTAGAGAGGTGTCCGCTTTGGAGAGGTTTCTCTAAAAGGGCTTACTATGAATTATGCAATGAAAATTTTTGTCCGTCTTATAGAGGTGTCCGCTTTCAGGATCTCCTCTTTAAAGAGGCTCCACTGTATCTTGTCTAGACTAGTTCTCGTCGTTCTTCTAGTATACGGCATATACGGGAAAAAGCATCTACGGTGGAGAACACAGAAATTTTACGGGGGTTGTTTTCTTCTCTCCATTTGGAAAGAAACTTACTTTTTCAAGCAAGGAAACAGGGAAACATGGTGGTCGAGCAGACTTACTCATTTCCTAGTTAGCTAGGATGGTACCTAATCTTTTATATGACAAGATAACAGTTTAGCTTTAGCAATAGTGTAACTACTTTGATCAAGGTAGGTAGCTACATGAGTTCATACAGTTGTGCAAAATGATATATACCATGTTGTGTCCGTATCTAACAGAAGGTGGCATATGTGTTATTATTGCTAGCTTGTCCATGTAGAGCAGCCCCACAAGGCACATTTTTAAGTGCAATGGCTTTCTTTTTTGCATCAGAGCTTTAAGTTTTGTCTAGTACTCAGGACTTTTATTTTGGTCTAATCTCTCTTCTCTATTTAAAAGCTTCTGTCAATCCCAATTTTTTAAAAGTTAGAAAATTAAGTTTCAAAATATTTTCATCGAATAGATCGATAATTCCTAAATCCAGGCTGACGTCATTGCAAAAACATAACCAATCAATGCTCTTTTTTGGTGACAAAGTATCTTGAAGTTGAACTGGGTGGGTGAAACACCAACAACTTTACAATATTATCACAAGTCAGATTTTTAACAAATAGTAAAATTAATTACAGAAACATTATCTCGAACATCATGTGTGTGTTACTGAGAAATAAAAATAACATAAGTTATTCTTGTTTTAGTAAGGTACAGGGAGTAGGTTACCTTCAAGGGCTGTCCGCAAAGAAAGTCAATATGTTGTAAAGAGAAAAAAAGGTATATATAGGTTGGACCAGTAGGACCAGTTTAATGTTCACTTTCAACAAGATCTCGAGGTGCATATCATGTGTTTTCAATGACTATGAGTATATGCTTTTTCAATATTTAAGGATTAACGATGCGAAAAAACAAATTAAAGAAAAAATGTTGCTATGTTCCCTGTAGATCAAATTTTTTTTCTTTTGTTTTACTTAATTCAAGCAAAATACAAGGAATATGTTTATTCAGAAGCCAAGAAAGTGTAAAGAATCTTTAAGGCTTGTTCAAAAACAACTGACAAGTCATAGATATTTGATTCTTCTCTCTGCTGGGAAAAAATAAACTTTAATTATTAATACCTTTTGAGATAATGTTGAATTGTGGTCTGTCAAAATCAAGAATACCCCCCCCCCCCAATTCGATAGATAAATTATCAACTTAATTTTATTTGCATTGAGCAATATCTAGATAAGTTTTTTCTTATTATAATCATAATTTTAAATCAAAAGTTTTCACAGATATAATCCATGTTTATCAATATACTGTCTCATCAATTTTTTTAAAAAAATAATTTGTTGAACGCGATGAGTCCTAGACCAATATCAAATTCTACCTTGCTTTCTTGATGCTGAGAGAAAGCAAGGTAGCATGATGTTTCTCTGGCAGGAGAAAATGGAATCTTTGAAAAATTTTATTGCAGATGAGTTTTAAAATATGTTACATCAAAACCTGAGATACGTGGATTTCACTCTGTGGTGTTTTCTTGAACTCGTTGATGTTATCTGAAATTTTTGGCATTTTGGAGGAAGAGGAAATTCCCTCAGAAACAATTCTTTGAACTTGTTTTAGATTATTTAAAGGAAGTGCTTTTTTTATTCAGCATTTCTTACTGAGCAAATTGTATTTTTTGTTTTGCATTTCATACTTTAGGTTTAAACAAATTTTAAATTTTTTTATATTGTAATCTGTTTTCCCGTGATATTTACAATTCCCTTGATTTACAAATTTTTGCGGAACTTATTTTTGCGATTTTCGACCGAAATCGCAAAATTTAATTCCGCAAAACATCCCTGAGGCTAGTCATTCGCAAAATTAAATTCCGCAAAACGAAAGACTTTTGTCGGTTGAAAAATTAATTCCACATTTTGTAAAGTTATACATCCATATAAACCTTTTTTTGAAAGATATGCATAAAGATAATAATCTTCAAAATAGTGAAACCGCAAAAATCAGTTCCGCAGTTTTTTTCGAGGCATCAATCACAAAAATTTGTTTTACAATTTTTTCTGATCGCAAAAAATAATGCCCTTAAGGTAGTAGGTATTTAATACCATAACCAATTTGATGATGTCATCACTTCTGTAATGACACCATCATCTTTTTTTAGGTGTCGCACGACACCAAATTCACCTATTTTTCTACAATTGGACATAATTTTGGTTCTAAATGTCAATATAAAGTAACATTTTACAATTTTACATCATTTTAGTAGTTCTTTCAGACTAAAGAAATTTTCTAATTTTTCTGGTTTTGGGACAAAACCAATCCCCAGTAGGTCCTGGGACTAGGCCCCTGCAAAATTTTTTTTGAATGAAAAACTATGGGAATCGATCAATAAAATATCTTAAAAAGTGAAAAAAAATCATGCTAAAAGGATTTGCCATTTTTGAGATATTTTACGGAAATGATAGAGGGTAAAAAATACTCCCCTCCTCCTGGCCTGAATAGGGTTAAACCAAAAAAAGAGAAAAGATCTATGTAAAATTCCAATTTTCGTAATAAAGTAAAACTGATATAAATATCAGTAAATTCTTTTGAAAATGCATAATCATCCCATAATAATATATTGCTACTACTACTACTAGTACTACTACGACTACTATGTTATATATTTCTTCTATATTATTTACAAGAACTATTTACAACTATCCATTATCCTAAGACCTGTGTCGCAAGACAAACCCAAATTGTCGAAATTAGATGTTATGCCTAAATAAGAATAAGTAAAAAGAGAACAGAAATTGTTTGTCCATTTAGTTTCAGATAAGAAAGAGAGTCAAATAAAAGAGAAAAAAAAAATAAAAGAGAAAAATTTATTCAATGCAGTGAGATACATTTGGATAGAGAGAATAGGCATAATTGATGGAATGACACTAAGTGGGGGTTTACCAAAAATTGAAGAGTTTATGTCGTGAATTAACTGATTAACCAGTTAGTGATTTTCAGTCAAGAATTATTGAGCAAAAGATGAGCTTTAAGTTTATTTACAAAAGTTAAAAAATTTGGAATATTGGGATATTGAACTGAATAAATATTTCCTTTACTAAGCAATCTAAAAGCAATAACCATAACCACATTACCACACAGGCCAATACGATTTTTGCATATGGTTAAAAGATGGTAATAAGACATGATGTATATCACATGATTAAGGGACCAAATTTGAATTGCCTGATGTTTTAATATCTGCCTAATGTGTGATGACATATCTAGCCATGACTCTAACAAAGAAAGAACATTTTTTTGTTGATATATATAGGGCAGCCTGCAGCAGGGACTGATAGGATAACTGAACTGTTGTGGCAGTGGCATCTACTAGTTCTGTGTGACTAAGTGCTAAGGGCACCGCTAACAACTATAACTAACTATCAAGGTTCTAAAAAACTACCACAGGTGTGTGGATAATGCTACTTTCTTGATGCTTTTTTAATCAAATTATGCACATCAGTAGAACATAGGCTTCACAGGAAACCGATGTTTTGTTTTGTTTTCCTCAAACAGTCAAAGTAAAAACTTGATTTGATTTTTTGATTTGATTTGAGCTAGCTGGCTACCTGCACAAGGCTCCTTGCACCTCTTATCAGACCTAGTTTTTAAAAGCGAATACGTCATTTATCTTGTCTTGAATTTATGATTCTTTTTTGTTCATCCTTACTTTCTTCAAACATTTCCTCATGACAAACATGTAAGCTATCTGTCTGTGATGAATCCCCCCTGAAATTGTACATTTTGCCGAAAGATCAAAGGGATGCCGCCTCCTGCTATAGCAGAAGGTAGATGGTAAATCTCAAAGGCGCGCAAAACAAAGTTTTCTAGTCGGTTTCTCATTTCCTCGATTTTCCGATTTGCTTATTGCGTAAAGCGCGCCAAAAGGGACAAATTAGTTTTAACTCGTTTTCCGCGCGAGTGGCTTAGAAACCGACTAGAACTAGTCTACATTATATACAAGCATTATCTATAAAAATCCTCAAATTGACGGTCAGCTATGCTGAATCAGCAAATCATAAGAAATTTCTATTGGATAAGGAAGGAATGTTGTGAAGGAAATGTTACAAGCGTGCGGAGGCACGCGCAGCGTTTATAAAACTCTCCTTGTAGCATATGAAATTTGTTCCTGCAACAAAATGAAATATCGAATTGATTTGCTGTTGGAACAATTTTGATGTGGAGAATTTGTTGCAGGAACAAAAGATTCACTGTAGAGACACTATATAAAACTCACATTTGATTTCAACAATTAGCGTTTCTCTGTTAATAGGGAACCATATCAAAGCTTGGCTCCTTAACATTTCGAACCTGTTTGCACTCATCTGCATCATTTTGACTCTCATAGAATCAGTAAAAATGAGGCACTGTCATCAAATGGACAGCAATATTGCGAAAAACCAGTTTTCAACTAAACTTTTAAGTAGTAAGTGCCTAATGGCAGGTAGCCTTTTTGCTCCATGCCTCCAAACAATTAGTTTCTATGACAAAATAACATTCATGAAACGTTAGGCCAAGATAGGAAAGAGAAAATGGGTATTTTTTCTCAACATCTACATAAAATTGCGTCACAAAGTCTTCAAAAGCTAGTGTTTTTAAAAGCTAGTGGCAACAGTGTACTGGCATTGCATGATTTTAATATCAAAATGTATATTAGCAAATTTCATTAAAAGTTAGAAAGTTAACTTATTTTACTTTGATCGGGAGGCACTTTGTGCCACTAAAGTTGGCCTGAATATGATCAAACCTTATTATCTTGGTAAGCCACGATTGGTAATGTCCATATGGTTAGCTATTTTTTTCATTTTCAAAACCACAGTGTCTGTCTTAGGGAAAAATATTTCAAGTCGAATCTAGAAAAAATTTTCAAAATAACGTTTGTGTTTTTTTACTGTCTGGAAATATATGCGCCTTAAAATATTTTAATATCTGCGTTATCAATTTTTTGACTTTGATTGACGTTGATAATGCGAATCAATCAGTCAGTAAGAGGATGGTAGAACACTGAAAAAATGGAAGAAAAACGGGTGTAAATTATACTTTTTCATTTTAGAGTTCTGTACATAGCATTAATTATGTTCCTAAAATATTATCAATATTTTAAAATTAGTTGGGCAGAGGAAGGCAAAAACATTATTTACAAAAATACTCATTTAAAATTGTGAATATTAACGGTAAATAACACTCTAGAAAAATAAAACATGCTCAAATCTTAAAAATGCTTAGTTTGTGGCGCAACCTTTTGATAATCACCAACTATTCTCTTAAGAAATTTCTACGTTTTGTTTTAGACTTACAGGCCTTGGAATTTCTTTGCTCTCTCTCATAATTTTTCAGTTTTTCTTCATAATCGTATTTTATTTGTCTCTACAGAAAAATACCACAATTAACCCGGGCAAACTTTTATTTTTGTGATCTCATACCCAATATATCTTACCTGTGAAAACGTAAAGTAAAACTCCATTTGGCAGCTGTTCAAAAAGACTGTTCTTTTTTCAAATTTTATGTTCTGCTTTTCTGAAAGCGGCTCATAAAATTCCTTAAAAAGTTTCAAAGATGAACTACCCGATGATTATCGAACAATTGCGCTAGAGAGGAATTATATTAAAAATTTGGTCAAGTTATAATGCGTTTCCACTAGTATCAGTTTAGTCCTATAGAGGTGGAAACAGTCATTGGAGCGACTTGGATAGATATATTTCATAGTAAACAACCAGTAAGAATTTCTCTCAAAGGATTCCATATAATTTGAAAATATAATGCAGGAACGATTAATAAGCTAATTATTCCTCTTGATTTTGATAAACAAGTACATCAATCCACCCCGCTCCGCTCCGATAACTAAGCAAAAACAGGTACCCTATCCAATATCATTTCCACGCAGCTTTGAAGCTATCTGGCACTAGTAGAAAGACAGCATTATTTTTCTGAGGGTGTTAATGTACATGAAGTTGATCATTTTTTTTCGTAACACGGTGTACACCAATCATTTGTGATTTCATATTCAAATTTATGGTGTAATACTTTCAATATATTTTCAATCTATAAGCAGATATTTGCAATCGAAAGTATTTGATCACGTAATAATGGCGTAACATTTTTGTTGAAGAGTATGCATTTTGAAAACCGTGAGATGTTTTCAAAACGTCCATGAAAACTATTATATTATTCCATTATATTTATGGGTCAATAGATGCAAAGTCACAGCCAAAGTCATTAATTGTTGTCATACAATCAAAGAATGTCATTATAGTATTTGTTTATGCTAGCTGGGTAGCCTGATAGTAAGTCTATCGAACAGTTCTGGTAAAATAAATAACAAATAAAAAACCGAATAACATAATAAAAGCTTGCAAAGATCAATGGTTGTATTTCAAGATGCAAAATGCTAAACAAATATTTATTTTATCTAATATCTCGCTTTACAACAAAAGCATCATCACTGTGGTGACATCTAGAATAAAGAGAAGAGCTATCATGATGCAAGCAAATTTATTGATATCCCTGACAGGAATCTAGAACAAATGGAGTTCGTTAGATTCTTTCAAACCGCAAATCAAGACTGGTTTTTTTTATCTTTTATATGGAGTACTTTTTTATAAGAAGAATGGGCAAGTTGTTGTTTTTATATATGATTTTTAAACTACTTTTAATGATGTTAATTCGGAGATTGCGTAATTGACGTTTACTTGCTTTATCGCGCTGTCTACTAGAAAAGGGTCATTATAAATTAAAGACCAGAAAATTGTATTTGATGTAAGAATAATGCACTGTTTAAATCATAAGCATGTTCTCAGGTCCTTTCAAATAGTGTTCTTTCAGTTCCCCTAAAATAAGGGAGAGTAAGGGCAGGGTATGCAAACAAGTCAACAATGTTAGAGCTGTTAAGGAATGGAACATGTCTTTTGTATTGCAAAATTGATTAATCTATGTTGTGTCAAAGGTTGGAGGCAAACATGTTGGCGTCATAAATATGACACAGTCTACTTTTTTCTTTTAAATCATTTTTCAAAGTAAGGTTTACAATCTTCCAGAAACACGCAGGCGCAAATCATCAATTTTTTAATCAGCTGCCATTATAGGGATAATGATAGGATGATTTA
>JANSTP010112231.1:0-13017 GCA_025330745.1 Cladonema radiatum | reverse complement strand
ATATTCAGACCAAATATTAGGTCTAGAGCATGCTCCAATAAGAATTTACAGCCATTTTTGTAACACCACCCCCGAAATCTAGAAGATCGTCTTTTTTGGCTTACCATGTCGAATAAATGATGACGTCATCTGTAATGTGATGACGTCAGTATAAATTTGAGGGCATGATTTTGTACATCTAAGGTTGCTCTATTAGTGTGCATAGTTTGATAACTCAAGAATTTTTGGTTCTTCAGAAAACGAGGGGGGGAGGAAATCGCACCCCCCCCATGCCATACAAGTCCAAAATAGCCCATGACAAATAGGGTTAAAGTGACTGTTGATAATTGGTTTAAAATAACATTTTATTGCAGCGCAATCAAGAAATAGGTAGCGAATGATCACGGAAACTTATATCTAAAGTGAGTGTTAATATTTGGTGTTCCCTTTTTATAGTACAGAAGTGTAATTAAAAAGAAGAGAGCTAAATATAACCTAAACTTACACCTAAAGTGAGCGTTGATAATTGGTGTAAAATTAGATAGTATTGCAACTGAAACAAAAAGAAGGTATCCAATGAACACCGAAGCTTACATCTAAATTGAGTGTTGATATTTGGTGTTCGTTTATGTAGGACAGAAGTGTAATTAAACCATACACCAAAAGTGAGCGGTGATAATAGGTGTAAGTTTAAGTAGGATTGGAGTGCAAACAAGAAGTAGAGAGCCCATGATCAACGGAACTTACACCTAAAGTGAGTGTTGATAATTGTTGTAAAATATGATAGTATTGCAGCGCAAACAAATAGATGGTAGCCAATCATCACCGTAACTTTAATCTAAAGAGAGTGTTGATATTTCGTGTTTGTTTTTGTAGGACAGAGATGTAAATAAAATGAAGAGAGCTGAATTTCACCTAACCTTACAACAAACGTTAGCGTTTATAATTGGTGTAAGTTTACGTAGGATTGGAGTGCAAACAAAAAAAACATGGCCAATGACCACAGAATGTTACAACTAAAGTGAGTATTGATAATTTGTGTAAAATAACATAGTATTGAAGCGCAAGCAAAAAAAAAAGGTACCCAATGATCACCGAAACTTACATCTAAAGTTAGTGTTGATATTTGGTGTTCGTTTTCATAGGACCGAAGTGTAATTAAAAAGAAGAGAGCTAAATATCAACTAAACTTAGACCAAAAGTCAGCGTTGATAATTGCTGTAAGTTTACGTATGATTAGAATGGAAACAAGAAAAAGGTAGCCAATGATCACCGAAACTTACATTTAAAGTTAGTGTTGATATTTGGTGTTCGTTTTTATAGGACAGAAGTGTCATTAAAAGGAAGAGAACTAAATATCAACTAAACTTAATCCACAAGTGAGCGTTGATAATTGATGTAAGTTTACGCTGGACTAGAGTGCAAACAAAAAGAAGATAGTCAATGATCACCGAAAGGTACATCTAAAGTGAGTGTTGATATGTATTGTTCGTTTTTGATGGACAGAAGTGTAATTAAAAAGATAAGTGCTAAATATCATCTAATCTTACACCAAAAGTGAGTATAAAAATTGGTGTAAGTTTACTTAGGTTTAGAGTGCAAACAAAAAGAAGAGAGCCAGTGATCACCCAAACTTGCACCTTAAGTGAGCGCTGATAATTGGTGTAAAATAACAAAATATTGCAATGCAAACAAAAAGAAGGTAGCCAATAATCATCGAAACTTTCATCTAAAGAGAGTGTTGATATTTCGTGTTCGTATTTGTAGGTAAGAAGTCTAATTAAAACGAAGAGTAATTAAAGTGAGTGTTGATTTTTGGTGTTCGTTTTTGTAGGGTAGTAGTGCAATTGAAAATATAAGAGCTAAATATCACCTACTCTTACACCAAAAGTGAGCGTTGATAATTGGTGTAATTTACGTATGATTGGAGTGCAAACAAAAAGGAAGACAGCCCATGCTCAACAGAATTTACACCTAAAGTCAGCGTTGATAATTGCTGTAAGTTTACGGAGGATTAGAATGCAAACAAAAAGAAGAGAAAATATGATCTCTGAAAGTTTCACATAAAGTGAGTGTTGATAATTGGTGTAAAATTACATAGTATTGCAATGTAAACAAAGAGAAGGTAGCCAATGATCACCGAAACTTTCATCTAAAGAGAGTGTTGATATTTCGTGTTCGCTTTTTTACAACAGAAGTGTAATTAAAATGAAGAGTAATTAAAGTGAGTGTTGATATGTGGTGTTGGTTTTTGTAGGAAAGTAGTGTAATTGAAAAGATAAGACCTAAATATCACCAAATCTTACACCAAGAATGAGCGTTGATAATTGGTGTAATTTTACGTAGGACTAGAGTGCAAACAAAAAGAAGAGAGCCAATGATCACCGAAACTTACACCTAAAGTGAGTGCTGATAATTCGTTTAACAAAAACATAGTATTGCAGAGCAAACAAAAAGAAGGTAGCCAATGGTCACGTAGATTTACATCTAAAAAGAGTGTTGGTATTTGGTGTTACTTTTTCGTAGGACAGATATGTAATTAAAAAGAAGAGAGCTAAATATCACCTTATCTTACACCAAATATGATCGTGTATAATTGGTGTACGTTTACGTAGGATTGGAGTGCAAACAAAAAGAAGAGAGCCAGTGATCACTGACACTTGCAACTAAAGTGAGTGTTGATAATTGGTGTAAAATAACATAATATTGTAATGCAAACAAAAAGAAGGTACCCAATAATCGCCAAAACTTTCAAGTGTTGATATTTTGTGTCCGTTTTTGTCGGACAGAAGTGCAATTAAAATGAAAAGTAATTAAAGTGTGTGTTGATACTTCGTCTTTGTAGGGAAAAAGTGTAATTATAAAGATAAGAGTTAAATATCACCTAATCTTACTCCAAAAGTAAGCGTTGATAATTGGTGGAAGTTTACGTAGGATTGGACTGCAAACAAAAAGGAGAGAGCTCATGATGAACGAAATCTACACCTAAAATTTTCTTCTTTTCAATTAAACTTCTGTCCCACAAAAGAGAAAACCAAATATCAACACTCACTATAGACGTGAGTTTTGGTCATATTTGGCTACCTTCTTTTTGATTGCGCTGCAATACTATGTTATTTTACACCAATTATAAAAACTCACTTCAGGTGTAATTTTTGGTGATCATTGGCTTGATTCTATTTGTTTGCACTCCAATCTTACGTAAACTTACATCAATTATCAACGCCCACATTTGCTGTAAGTTATGGTGATACTTAGCTGTCTTCTTTGTAATTACACTTTTGTCCGACAAACACAAACACCAAATATCAACACTTACATTAATTGCAAGATTTGTTGATCATTGGATTAATTTTTTTTGTTTGCGCTGCAATACTTTGTTATTTTACACCAATATTAAACACTCAATTCAGGTGCAAGTTTCGGTGATCACTGGCTCTCTTCTTTTTGTTTGAACTCTAATCATACGTAAACTTACACCAATTATCAATGCTCACGTTTGGTGTAAGATAAGGCGATATTTACCACTTATCTTTTTAATTACACTTCTGTCCAACAAAAACGTAGAGCAAGTATCAACACTCACTTTAGATGTAAGTTTTGGTGATTATTGGATACCTTCTCTTTGTTAACGCTGCAATACTATCTTATTTTACAACAATTATCAACACTCACTTTAGGTGTAAATTTGGCTGATCATGGGCTGTCTTCTTTTTGTTTGCACTCCAATCCTACGAAAAGTTACACCAATTATCAACGCTCATTTTTAGTGTAAGATTAAGTGATATTTAGCTCTTTTCTTTTTAATTTAATTTCTGTCCTACAGAAACGAACACCGAATATCAACACTCACTTTAGATGAAAGTTTCGGTGAATATTGTCTACCTTCTTTTTGTTTGCATTGCAATATTATGTTATTTTACACCAATTATCAACACTCACTTTAGGAGAAAGTTTCAGTGATCATTGGCTCTCTTCTTTTTGTTTGCACACTAGTCCTACGTAAACTTACACCAATTATCAACGCTAACTTTTGTTGTGAGTTTAGGTGATATTTAGCTCTCTTCTTTTTATTTACACTTCTCTCCTACAGAAACGAACACCAAATATCAACACTCACTTTCGATGAAAGTTTCGGTTATTATTGGCTACCTTCTTTTTGTTTGCGCTGCAATACTATCTTATTTTACAACAATATTCAACACTCACTTTAGGTGTAAGTTTCGTTGATCATGGGCTCTCTACTTTTTGTTTGCACCCCAATCGTACGTAATCATACACCAATTACCAATGCTCACTTTTGGTGTAAGATTAGGTTTTATTTAACTCTCTTCTTTTTAATTACACTTCTGTCCTACAGGAACGAACACCACATATCAACACTCACTTTAGAAGTAATTTTCGGTGATCATCTGCAACATTCTCTTTGTTTCCGTTGCAATACTATCTTATTTTATAACAATTATCAACACTCACTTTAGGTGTAAGTTTGACCGATCATGGGCTCTCTTCTTTTTGTTTGCACTCCAATCCTACGAAAAGTTACACCAATTATCAACGCTCACTTTAGGTGTAAGTTTTGTTGATATTTAGCTCTCTTCTTTTTAATTAGACATCTGTACAACAAAAACGAACACCTAATATCAACACTCACCTTAGAGGTAAGTTTCAGTGATCATTGGCTACCTTCTCTTTGTTAACGCTGCAATACGATCTTATTTTACAACAATTGTCAACACTCACTTTAGGTGTAAGTTTAGTTGATCATGGGCTCTCTTCTTTTTGTTTGCCGTGCAATACTACGAAAACTTACACCAATTATCAACATTCACTTTTGGTGTAAGATTATGTGATATTTAGCTCTCTTCTTTTTAATTAAACTTCTGTCCTACAGAAACGAACACCGAACATCAACACTCACTTTAGATTAAAGTTTCGGTGAATATTGGCTACCTTCTATTTGTTTGCATTGCAATATTATGTTATTTTACACCAATTATCAACACTCACTTTAGGTGAAAGTTTCGGTGATCATTGGCTCTCTTATTTTTGTTTGCACACTAATCCTACATAAACGTACACTAATTATCAATGCTGACTTTTGGTGTAAGTTTAGTTGATATTTAGCTCTCTTCTTTTTAATTACACTGCTGTCCTACAGAAACGAACACCAAATATCAACACTCATTTTCGATGAAATCTTCGGTGATTATACGCTGCCTTCTTTTTGTTTGCGCTGCTATACAATCTTATTTTACAACAATTATCAACACTCACTTTAGGTGTAACTTTCGCTTATGATTGGCTCTCTTCTTTTTTATTTAGCTCTCTTCTTTTTAATTACACTTCTGTCCTAGAGAAACGAACACCAAATATAAACACTCACTTTAGATGTAAAGTTTCGGTGATCATTGGCTACTTTCTCTTTGTTAAAGTTGCAATAATATCTAATTTTAAACCAATTTCCAACGCTCACTTTAGGTGTAAGTTTACGTGATATTTAGCTCTCTTCTTTTTAATTACACATCTGTCCTACGAAAAAGTAACACCAAATACTAACACTGACTTTAGATGTAAGTCTCCGTGATCATTGGCTATCTTCTTTTTGTTTGCGCTGCAATACTATGTTTTTGTTACACGAATTATAAGTACTCACTTTAGGCGTAAGTCTCGGTGATCATTGGCTCTCTTATTTTTGTTTGCACTCTAGTCCTACGTAAACTTACACCAATTATCAAGGCTCACTTTTGCTGTAAGATTAGGTGATATTTAGCTCTTATCTTTTCAATTACACTACTGCCCTACAAAAACAAACACCAAATATCAACACTCACTTTAATTACTCTTCATTTTAATTACACTTCTGTCCCACAAATACGAACACGAAATATCAACAATCTCTTTAGATGATAGTTTCGAAGATTATTGGTTACCTTCTTTTTGTTTGCATTGCAATATTATGTTATTTTAAACCTATTATTAGCACTCACTTTAGATATAAGTTTCGGTGATCATTGGCTACCTACTCTTTGTTTCCCTTGCAATATTATCTAATTTTAAGCCAATTCTGAACACTCACTTTAAGTGTACGTTTCGGGGATCATAGTCACTCTTCTTGTTGTTTGCACTCTAGTCCTGCGTAAACTTACACCAATTATCAATGCCCACTTTTGGTATAAGATTAGTTGATATTTAGCTCTCTTCTTTTTAATTACACTTCTGTCCTATAAAAACGAACAACAAATATCCACATTAAGTATAGAAGTAAGTTTCGGTGATTATTGGGTACCTTTTTTTTGCTTGCGCTGCAATACTATGTTATTTTACACAAATTATCAATGCTCACTTTAGTTGTAACATTCTGTGATCATTGGCAATCTTCTTTTTGTTTGCACTTCTATCTTACGTAAACTTACACCCATTATCAACGCTAACTTTTGTTGTAAGTTTAGGCGAAATTTAGCTCTCTTCATTTTAATTACACTTCTGTCCTACAAAAACAAACACGAAATATCAACACTCTCTTAGATGGACGTTTCAGTGATTATTGGCTACATTCTCTTTGTTTCCATTTCAATATTATGTTATTTTACACCAATTATCTACACTCACTTTAGGTGTAAGTTCCGTTGATCATAGGCTCTCTTTTTTTTGTTTCCACTCCAATCATACGTAAACTTACACTAATTATCGAAGCTCAATTTTGGTGTAAGATTAGGTGATATTAAGCTCTCTTCTTTTTAATTATACTTCTGTCCTACAGAAACGAACACCAAATATCAACACTCAATTTAGATGTAATCTTCGGTGTTCATTGGCTACCTTCTATTTGTTTCAGTTGCAATACTATCAAATTTTACACCAATTATCAACACTCACTTTAGGTGTAATTTTCGTTTATCATGGGCTCTCTTCTTTTTGTTTGCATTCTAATCCTACGTAAACTTACCGCAATTATCAACTATGACTTTTGGTGTAATTTTAGGTGATAATTACCTCACTTCTTTTTAATTACACTTCTGTCCTACAGAAATGAAAACCAAATATCAACAACTACTTTCGATGAAAGTTTCGGTGATTATTGGAAACCTCTTTTTTGTTTGCGATGCAATACTATCTTATTTTATAACAATTATCAACACTCACTTTAGGTGTAAAATTCGATGATCATGGGCTCTCTTCTTTTTGTTTGCACTCCAATCCTACGTAAACTTATACCAATTATCAACTCTTACTTTTGGTGTAAAATTAGGTGATATTTAGCTCTCTTCTTTTTAATTACACTTCTGGCCCTCTTTTTTTTCTTTGCACTCCCATCCTACGTAAACTTACAGCAATTATCAACGCTAAGTTTTGTTGTAAGTTTAGTTGATAATTATCTCTCTTAATTTTTAATTACACTTCTGTCCTATAAAAGCGAACACCAAATGTCAACACTAACTTTTGATGTAATTTTCGGTGATCATTGGCCCTCTTCTTTTTGTTTCCACTCCAATCTTTCGTAAATTTTGACCAATTATCAAGGCCCACTTTAGGTGTAAGTTTCGGTGATCATTGGCTCTCTTCTTTTTGTTTGCACTCTAGTCCTATGCAAAATTACACCAATTATCAAAGCTCACTTGTGGTGTAATTTTAAGTGATATTTAGCTCTCTTCTTTTTAATTACACTTCTGTCCTAAAGAATTTTACACAAATTATCAACACTCACTTTAGGTGTAAGGTTCGGTGATCATTGGCTCTCTTTTTTTTGTTTGCACTCTAGTCCTATTCAAACTTACACCAATTATCAACGCTCACTTTTGGTGTAAGATTAAGTGATATTCAGCTCTCTTCTTTTTAATTACACTTCTGTCCTACAGAAACGAACACCAAATATCAACACTCAATTTAGATGTAAGTTTCGTTGATCATTGGCTGCCTTCTATTTGTTTCAGTTGCAATACTTTCAAATTTTACACCAATTATCAACGCTCACTTTAGGTGTAAGTTTAGTTGATATTTAGCTCTCTTCTTTTTAATTACACATCTGTCCTACGAAAAAGTAATACCACATATCAACACTCACTTTAGATGTAAGTCTCCATGATCATTGGCTCTCATCTTTTTGTTTCAACTCTCACCCAACGTAAACTTACACAAATTAACAACGATCACTTTTGGTATAAGTTTTGGTGATCATTGGCACTATTCTTTTTGTTTGCACACCAAGCCTACGTAAACTTACACCAAAAAACAACGCTCACATTTGGTGTAAGTTTAGGTGATATTTAGCTCTCTTCTATTTGATTACACTTCTGTCCTACAAAAACGAACACCAAATATCAACACTAACTTTAGATGTAAGTTTCGGTGATCATTGGCTACCATCTTTTCGTTTCTGTTGCAATACCATGTTATATTACACCAAATATCATCACTCACTTTAGTTGTAATTTTCGGTTATCATTGGCTCGCTTCTTTTTGTTTGCACTCTAGTCCTACATTAACTTACCACAATTATCAACGCTCACTTTAGCTTTAAGTTTAGGTGATATTTAGCTCACTTCTTTTTTATTGCACTTCTTTTCTACAAAAACGAACATCAAATATCAACACTCACTTAAGATGTAAGTGTCTGTGAATATTGGCTACCCTTTTTTTGATTGCGCTGCAATCCAATGTAAAATTACCACAATTATCAAAGCTCAATTTTGGAGTCAGATTAGGTGATATTAAGCTCTCTTCTTTTTAATTACACTTCCGTCCTACAGAAACGAACACCAAATATCAACACTCAATTTAGATGTAAGCTTCGGTGTTCCTTGGCTACCTTCTCTTTGTTTCAGTTGCAATACTATCAAATTTTACACCAATTACCAACACTCACTTTAGGTGTAAGTTTCGTTTATCATGGGATCTCTTCTTTTTGTTTGCACTCCAGTCCTACGTAAACTTACACCAATTATCAACGCTCACTTGTGGTGTACGTTTAAGTGATATTTAGCTCTCTTCTTTTTAATTACGCTTCTGTCCTAAAGAGTTTTACTCAAATTATCAACACTCACTTTAGGTGTAAGGTTCGGTGATCATTGGCTCTCTTCTTTTTGTTTGCACTCCAATCCTACGTAAACTTACACCAACTATCAACGCTCACTTTTGGTATAAGATTGGGTGATATTTAGCTCTCTTCTTTTAAATTACACTTCTGTCCTACAGAAACGAACACCAAATATCAACACTAACTTTAGATGTAAGTTTCGGTGATCATTGGCCCTCTTCTTTTTATTTCCACTCCAATCTTTCCTAAATTTTGACCAATTATCCAGGCCCACTTTAGGTGTAAGTTTCAGTGATCATTGGCTCTCTTCTTTTTGTTTGCACTCTAGTCCTATTCAAACTTACACCAATTATCAGCGCACACTTCTGGTGTAAGTTTAGGTAATATTTAGCTCTCTTCTTTTTAATTCCACTTCTGTCCTTCAGAAACGAAGACAAATTATCAACACTCACTTTAGATGTAAGTTTCGGTGATCATTGGCTACCTTCTTTTTGTTTCCGTTGCGATACTATCTAATTGTAAAACAATTATCAACACTCTTTTTAAGTGACAGTTTCGGTGATCATTGGCTCTCTTGTCTTATGTTTCCACTCCAATCCTACGAAAACTTACACCAATTATCAACGCTCACTTTTGGTGTAAGGTTCGGTGTTCATTGGCTCATTCTTTTTGTTTGCACTCTAGTCCTATTCAAACTTACACCAATTATCAGCGCACACTTCTGGTGTAAGTTTAGGTGATATTTAGCTCTCTTCTTTTTAATTACACTTCTGTCCTTCAGAAAGGAAGACCAATTATCAACACTCACTTTAGATGTAAGTTTCGGTGATCATTGGCTACCTTCTCTTTATTTCCGTTGCGATACTATCAAATTTTACACTAATTATCAACACTCACTTTAGGTGTAAGTTTTGCTGATCATGGGCTCTCTTATTTTTGTTTGCACTGCAATCCTACGTTAACTTACACCAATTATCAACGCTCACTTTTCGTATAAGATTGGGTGATATTTAGCTCTCTTCTTTTAAATTACACTTCTGTCCTACAGAAACGAACACCAAATATCAACACTAACTTTAGATGTAAGTTTCGGTGATCATTGGCCCTCTTCTTTTTATTTGCACTCCAATCTTTCCTAAATTTTGACCAATTATCAAGGCCCACTTTAGGTGTAAGTTTCGGTGATCATTGGCTCTCTTCTTTTTATTTGCACTCTAGTCCTATGCAAAATTACACCAATTAAGAACGCTCACTTGTGGTTTAAGTTTAGTTGATATTTAGCTCTCTTCTTTTTAATTACACTTCTGTCGTACAGAAACGAAGACCAATTATCAACACTCACTTTAGGTGTAAGTTTCGGTGATCATTTGCTCTCTTCTTTTTGTTTGCACTCTAGTCCTTTTCAAACTTACACCAATTATCAGCGCACACTTCTGGTGTAAGTTTAGGTGATATTTAGCTCTCTTCTTTTCAATTACACTTCTGTCCTTCAGAAACGAACACCAAATACCAACACTCACTTTGAATGTAAGTTTCGGTGATCATGGGCTACCTTTTCTTTGTTTCAGTTGCAATACTATCTAAGTTTACACCAATTATCAACGCTCACTTTAAGTATAAGTTTAGGCGATATTTACCTCTTTTCTTTTTAATTACACTTCTGGCCCTCTTTATTTTGTTTGTACTCCAATCCTACGTAAACTTACAGCAATTATCAACGCTAACTTTTGTTGTAAGTTTAGTTGATATTTATCTCTCTTCTTTTTAATTACACTTCTGTCCTATAAAAACGAAAACCAAATATCAACAATAACTTTAGAAAAAAGTTTCGGTGATCATTGGCCCTCTTCTTTTTGTTTGCACTCCAATCTTTCGTAAATTTTCACCAATTATCAGCGCCCACTTTAGGTAAAAGTTTCGGTGATATTTAGCTCTCTTTTTTTTAATTACACTTCTGTCCTACAGAATTTTACACAAACTATCAACACTCACTTTAGGTGTAAGTTTCGGTGATCATTGGCTCTCTTCTTTTTGTATGCTCTCTAGACCTATTCAAACTTACACCAATTATCAGCGCACACTTCTGGTGTAAGTTTAGTTGATATTTAGCTCTCTTTTTTTAAATTACACTTCTGTCCTACAGAAACGAAGACCAATTATCAACACTCTCTTTAAATGTAAGTTTCGGTGATCATTGCCTACCTTCTCTTTACTTCCGTTGCGATACTATCAAATTTTACACTAATTATCAACACTCATTTTAGGTTTATTTTTCGGTGATCATTGGCTCTCTTCTTTTTGTTTGCACTATAGTCCTACGTAAACTTGCCACAATTATCAACGCTCACTTTAGGTGTAAGTTTAGGTGATATTTAGCTCACTTCTTTTTTATTGCACTTCTTTCCTACAAAAACGAACACCAAATAACAATACTCACTTTAGATGTAAGTTTCTGTGAATATTGGCTACTCTTTTTTTGATTGCGCTGCAATCCTATGTAAACTCACACCAATTATCAACGCTCACTTGTGGTGTAAGTTTAATTGATATTTAGCTCTCTTCTTTTTAATTACACTTCTGTCCTGCAGAACTTTACACAAATTAACAACACTCACATTAGGTGTAAGTTTCAGTGATCATTGGCTCTATTCCTTTTGTTTGCACTCTAGTCCTATGTAAACCTACACCAATTATCAACGCTCACTTGTGGTGTAAGTTTAGGTGACATTTAGCTCTCTTCTTTTTATTTGCACTTCCGTCCTACAGAAACCAAGACCAATTATCAACACTCACTTTAGATGTAAGATTCGGCGATCATTGGCTACTTTCTCTTTGTTTCCGTTGCGATACTATCTAATTTTACACCAATTATCAACACTCACTTTAGATGTAAGTTTCGGTGATCATTAGCTACCTTCTCTTTGTTTCCGTTGCGATACTATCTAATTTTACAACAATTATCAACACTCACTTTAGGTGTAAGTTTCGGTGATCATTGGCTCTCTTCTTTTTGTTTGCACCCCAATCCTACGTAAATTTGCACGAATTACCAACGCCCACTTTTGGTGTAAATTTAAGTGATATTTAGCTTTCTCTTTTTAATTACACTTCTGTTCTACAAAAACCAACACCAAATATCAACTTTCACTTTAATTGTAAGATTGGTTAATCATTGGCTATGTTCTTTTTGTTTGTGCTGCAATACTATGTTATTTTACACCAATTATCATCACTCACTTCAGGTGTAATTGTTGGTGATCATTGGCTTGATTCTTTTTGGTTTGCACTCCAATCCTACATAAACTTACAGCAATTATCTACGCCAATATTTGCTGTAAGTTTAGGTGATACTTAGCTCTCTTCTTTGTAATTAAACTTTTGTCCGACAAAACAATCTCCAAATATCAACACTTACCTTAATTGCAAGATTTAGTGATTATTGGCTTCATTTTTTTTGTTGGCGCTGCAGTACTATGTTATTTTACACCAATTGTAAACACTCACTTTAGGTTTAAGTTGCAGTGATCATTGGCTCTCTTCCTTTTGTTTGCACTCCAATCCTACGTAAACTTACACCATTTATCAACGCCAATATTTGCTGTAAGTTTAAGCGATATTTAGTTCTATTGTTTTTAATTAAACTTCTGTAATACAAAACGGACACTAAACTTCAACACTTACTTTACATGTAAAAATCGGTGATCACTGGCTACCTTCTTTTTGTTTGCGTTGCAATTCTAAGTTATTTAAACGAATTATCAACACTCACTTTAGGTGTACGTTTTGGTAATCATTGGCTCGATTCTTTTTGTTTGCACTCCAATCCTACGTAAACT
Source organism: Cladonema radiatum (assembly GCA_025330745.1). NCBI lineage: Eukaryota > Metazoa > Cnidaria > Hydrozoa > Anthoathecata > Cladonematidae > Cladonema > Cladonema radiatum. The sequence continues at coordinate 165 of JANSTP010112231.1, read as the reverse complement.
AACACCAATTATCAACGCTCACTTTTGGTGTAAATTTAGGTGATATTGACCTCTCTTCTTCTTAATTACACTTCTGTCCTACAAAAACGAACAACAAATCTCAATACTTACTTTAGATGTGAGTTTCGGTGATCATTGGCTACCTTCTGTTCTTTTGCGCTGCAA